>MU551741.1:582666-598400 GCA_024362625.1 Silurus asotus
AAACTTTTGGTCTGTACTGTATATTATAATATATAAACTTTTGGTCTGTACTGTATATATAATATATATAAACTTTTGGTCTGTACTGTATATCTGCATTTTAACTATACAAAGGAAAAAAAGGCTGGAGAGTAGAATAACTTTACATCTATTTGTAGATTTGGTCACGATATTGTTGATTTTTTTTTGTGTGTCATTTATGCATTATTATACCAACCATCTTTTTTTTTTTCTTCAGGTTGCAGCATTTTAAAGAGTGTATCCGCTTTATCCATGAGTGTCGGCTCAGCGGAGGGTCGTGTCTGGTCCACTGGTAAGTGAGCTGTTTGTTGTTATCGAGTTACACTGAAACGTATTGAGAGTATCGCAAACGTTTACAATTCAAAACAGAGACAGACTAAAATCCAACATGAATTAAAAAAGTATTATTATTTGTTTTTGGCTTCATGACTTTGTAGATGATATCCACCAAACGTATTCGAAGCACTAAAGAATATAAAATAAAAAAAGTACTGTCTGATTCGAGCTGACCATCGCTGCTATTTATTTCAGATTAATAATTAAACACCTCAACCCTCAGGTTATATTGTTTCCTAATCCCTTATTTAACCCTGTGTAGAGGTACTTTTTTACATTTAGAAGGCGAATAATATAAACTTTTACAAAGTTAACGCTTTTACAGTTACAGAAACACAGTGTGGTGTGTAAACAGTTGCAGCTTTAAAGGAAAAAATTCAGAGGACTTTGAAGAAGGATTTTACAACATTTGGCAACATTTATTTCTCGCTAATGAAACAAGACAAGACGTTGAACGTATCCATGTATGTTGAGGTTGCTGACAAAGCAAATACGCGTCGTCGTGGTTAATTCAGGGTTAAGAATGTGTGAAGCGTGAGATTATAACCAATCTGGGTTCATTGTTAAACGCGGGTAATGTTTGAAACATGATAAAATAACCCAGGATTCTGTTCATCTGGAGTTTAGAACGACTCAAAGGTTAATAATGTTGAGTGTGAAAAGCACAAAAAAACCCAAAAATTCTTAGGATAACTGGAAATAATTTACCGTATTTTCCGGACTATAAGCCGCTACTTTTTTCACACGTTTTGAATCCCGCGGCTTAAACAACGAAGCGGCTAATTTATGTATTTTTCCTGGGCTTTTCACGGTTTCACAAAATTCAAGCCAAAAAACTGAACCCCATAACATTAGACCAATAAAAATTTTGACTGGAAACGAAAAAACGCACCTCACCTCTGTTCTGAGCTGCACGGCATCAGGAGAAAAAAACTTTTTTTTTTTGAAACGCACGACGATGCCAAAAGATAAACTCCCGGGAGAAATAGTTGTGAAAGGAAGAAGGAAGACAGTGAACAATGACTTTCTTGGTTGGCTACTGTTTAGATACAAACCGTTGTAGCGTGTTGAGTCTGGGTGAAGGGAGAGCTCGCTAACTCCAGTTACAACAGAAATCATATAAGCACAGACGGGTTTCCAAAACTCGTACTTTTGTATTTTTCTTGGCAACAGCGTTACGGGTTAGTCAAAGAAACTAAGAAATGAGCATCAGAAAATAATAAGGACATAATCCTCGGTCTTGCACACATGCAGTAATAGCGGAAAAAGGCTATTCCCAAAATTCCGCTTTGATCTCAAAGGAGCCACAACATATTTCACTCATTACACCGTGTAACAGACACTGTCTTTCGTTAATGCCTGTGTAAAGTTCATTAGTTTCAGTGTAGACAGGCTTATTTATGTCGAAAATGAAAATACGGTAGTCTGAAAACATTTTGGGGTTTTTTTGCCCACATTAATACATGTATTTTTTCACCCGTTTTTGGCCTTCCTTCAACAAAATCTAGCTTTATGAAATATCTCTCTAAACGGTGAAAACGGCGTTTTAGAGTCTCAGTGTGGAGTCATGTGGCGGTGCCTTTCCTTGACATTGTCGTTAAGTTTAAAAGAGACTAAAAGAGACCAAACGAAAACGTAGCTTTTTGAAAAACGTTCTTCAAAGTGGATCAAATTAAAAACATTTGAAGCGGAAGCCTGCCGTTTATTTACTTTTCCGGCTCTTTGAAATGTTGCCGCATTGACAAAAAGTGCGTCCGCCTTTTTACAGAAGCTTCCGTTTTTTTATTTATTTATTTTACAGTCCACACGGTGACGCAAAAATGGCGTGAAGGAAAACGATTGAAAACTAAAGGGTGGATGCGGAAACGTTTTTAGACTAAAAAAGCCATTTTCAAATGTTGTGTGTCTCGAAGGAAGTTGAGAAATTTAAGAAAAATATCTTTTTTTAACTTATTAGTTGGAAATGTTGCAACAATGAAAAATTGTTTTTAAAAACGTTACCTGAGCTCTTAATACTCACGATTCCTTATAAACATAAATACTCAGTTAAAACAAATGTATACTGTATTTATTTGTTCTTTGTGTGTGTCGTATTTCTGCGTTGCTACAGTTTTGGGTTTGGCTCATTTATATCGGCTCACACTTCAATCTTCAATCTAGATCACATATCGATACAGAGTCAAAGCACTTACTCTCACGCTCGAGTGAAGTCCACCTCGGGTCGAGTGCTGTGTTCTCTTTTTACACAGAAACGCACTAATCGCTGCTGATTTAAAAAACATATTTAAACACCCCACTGAAGGAAATGATTCACAGTCCTGGTTTATAAATAGAAATGATTTCCCAGGTGAGTGTAATTAGGAGTGGTAGACGTCGTCCTGTAATTCCCCTGAGGTAAAGATTACAGGAAGAGCCATTAAACGCCGGTCTTGCGTAGACGTGCTCCTGTTCACAATCTGTAAACATTAAGAATGACATCACTGTTCCGTCTGGGTCTGTGTTCCGAGGCGAATATGAAGTGCTGATGATAGCGGACCTGTGTTTCAGCCTGGCCGGAGTGTCGCGCAGCACCACAATGGTGGTAGCGTACCTGATGACCGTCACCACCTACGGCTGGGAGGAGTGTCTGTCTGCGGTGAAGGCTGTGCGATCGTTCGTGGGTCCCAACTGCGGGTTCCAGCAACAGCTACAGCAGTTCCAAAGGACGCAGCTTTCAGAGGTATCTCTTCAACCTTCAGCTCACATCATTAGGTGAGAAATAAACCAGCTAGAGGAGTGCAGCTACATAACCTCCACTCTTCTGAGAAGATGTTCCACAGAATTTTGTGGAGATTTGGCTTATTCAGCTGCAAGGGTGTTAGGAAAGTTAGGTTCTGATGTCGGTGAGGTGAGGAGGCCTGGGGTGCAGTCACACTCATCCCAATTGTGTAGGGTTTATAACTCAAAAGCCAGAGATCTTCAACTCCAACCCATGTAAACCATACTGTATCTCCATGAGGATATTGTGCCTGTAGCTTTGTGGGAAATGTTTAGCGAGGAACCAAATATGGATGCAAATGTGAGGAGTCCCAATATCCCACTATAGCTGCAGTTTTGGAGATGCTCTGACCCAGACGTCTAGACGTCACAAATTCGTCACCCATTTTTTTCTGCTTCTAACACGTCAACTTGTCAAAATTTTCACTGGTGACCTTATAAATGAATCCACCCACTAACAGGTGCCATGATGAAGAGATCATCAGTGTGATTCACTTCACCATTTCTAAAGTTATAATGTCATGATGTCATCAAAACCAAGAATCAATCAGTACAATACAATCAATCCCAAGAATCAAGTCTTTTTTTTTTATTTTTTTTTTATTATTATTCAACATTTTTGCTTCAGAAATCATCCAGTTGGGAAAAAGTGTTGCCTGGAAGAAATTGCTCACTATTACAGGAGACTTGCTGTACTTTTAGGTTTGTGTGTGTGTGTGTGTGTGTGTGTGTGTGTATTGTTAAACGCCCACATGCACCAGTGTTACTCAGGACCACAGACCACGCAAAAATCTGTGTCTGTTGTGTCATCACGAGGAGCACTAACCGGCGAACAGAAAAAAAAAAAAAAACTACAATTAAAGCAGATCTTTCTTTGGTTTCCTGCCAGATTGTCTGTCACCTCTGACTTACATGCAGTGATGCAATCCGTCAAACAGACCTACAGCAAGTCCAGACTGGAAGCTCAGATGTTCTGATCTGCTCTGTCCTTTTATTATTTTTTAAAAGTTTATTTCAACTGGATATTGACTGAAAATGTATTTACATTTCTCCATTATAATAAAAGTACTAATCCACGGTTTAAATATGACGCCAGTACTAGTAAAACTCCTCCTTTTACATTTCTACTTGACTAAAAGTACACAAGTTCTCGCTCCTGAATGGTGTGAACAGCAACAGTAGAGATGTGTAGACATTTTTGATAGGGAAATATTCTATAGTAACACACACACATACACACAGTGCCATAATCCACGCATACTCTCAGCAGAAGCGTAGAGTTACACTTGTGTCCTCACCACAGCTTCTCATTTAACTCTCGTTATGTTTTCACTTCAGAGTAGGGAGGAGCGACACGTTTTTTTTTTTATGGCATGTTAGGAGGTGAAAAGTGGCATGTGATGCTCTCGAATGTGAAAATTGCCACCATGAAAATAAGGTAGAGAGTAAAAACAGTGGGAAAAACCAATCAAAAAACAGTAGATATGTAATGAAAAATAAGACATGAGAATAAATGTCCATCACTACAACAAAATCTTCTCGTTTGCAACTAAATAAATGAATCAGGCCCATTTTTGCACGATTTTTCCAATTCTTTCGAATTTATTTAAGCCCAATTAAAACCAGAACCAGAAGTCCAAACGAAACACGCGTTAAAAAAACAGAACCGGTTGGCATTTGCCGCACGTGTTTGTTTGTCTGTGCGTTTTATGATGTCCACACGTTTCACACGTTGATAGTGCGAACACTCGTGTGAGAGCTGGATTTCCTGTTTTTTTGGGGGGGGGCAAAAGTGTTTGCAGTGCATTGTGTTTCCGTGTGTAGCTGCTGAAAGGTGACAGCCTCGCCGGGTGCCATTACTTTGCAGCGGGTGCTAAACGCACAAATGCACAAGGTGTCTGGCTCGCTCGAGTGAGCAAGGGGAACTCGAGGGGACTTGCTCGAATTGCATTATCTCCGTGTCGCTCATCACGTGGATGTCACTACAGCCCGGAGCTTGCAACATGCTTTGGAATATTGTTCTTTTTTTTTTTTTTTTTTTTATTATTATGATATACTTTAATATAGAGATGTCTATAATTTTTTTTTTAGGAAGTGGTATTTCGAAAGGGGATTTACTTTTTTACCATTTTTCCCTTCATAAAAAAACTTCCAGAAAATAAAGCAGAATGTATAAAAGGTTGCAATCATGCGACTGATTTAACCCTTATGAGCCGGATGGAAGTGATTATCGCGAGGTGCGGACCACTCAGGGTTTTTTTACGTGTAGCTACAATGACGAGTCAAAATACTCCATCGTTTATAGTCGTGCAGGAAAGACAAAGTTATTCTTCGTTGGGTCTAAGTTTATTTTATATATGTATATATACGTGTGTGTGTGTGTGTGTGTGTGTGTGTCCATTCAATGTGTGATAATACAAAACATCAATACGTCCAGCCTTTCTAAAAAGAAAATTGTCACAGGAATGTAAAAACTGAACATTTTTTACCACAGACTCTGGTCTTGAGAGGCTGTCATAAGTTTGAAAACGCGAGTATTTGATGTTTTTTGGTTTTCTTATGCATTTTCCTTTCGATTATATGAAACAAATTAGTGGTTAATAGAAGTCTCTGTTCGGAAGGTCGTCGGTTCAAGGCTCACAACCAAACTGCCACTATTGGGCCCTTGAGCAAGGCCCTTAACCCTCTGTGCTCCAGGGGCCGCTTTATCATAGCTGACCCTGTGCTCCGACCCCAGATTCCTCACATAGGATATGCAAAGCAAGAATTTCACTGTGCTGTAGTGTACAGGTGCCAAATCAGTTCATCTTTTTTTATTCTATATTGGTATGATTTTTTTTTATCCATAGGCATTAACATACATGTAGCTATGTCACCTTACATCACCTTCCACAACTTTCTGTAGATATTTGAAGAACACACAAACTCATTTTATGCAAATAGGTTAAACGGTAAATGGAATCCAATGAAATCAACATGGCTACTATTCAATACTTCAACACAATGCAATTCCGGGCTCTGTAAGCGTTATTTAGAGAGCAAACAGACGTATGGAGTGATATCTATCACGGCATGACCTGCCCAGTCACTGCACCTCAACCCTATTGAACAGGATGAATAGGAGTGAATAGGAACAATGCTCGAGGCATATCAGAATATCTCCAGGGAAAGAAAACAAAAAAGCCCTCAGATTTCTACAGTTGAAATCATTTAATCCTCTTTAAATAATCGTTTTTTTTTTGTTGTTGTTGAATTAAGGAAGCTTCATGAATTGGCTAAGAAGCCTTTATGTTTGGATTCATATTTCCATTCTGTTATAAACAATGTTTCATGAGTCATGGCTTTGGTTTTTACCCGAGCACACGTAGGTTTGGAAGCAAGGTGTTAAGCGTAATTATGAAACCTGTCTCTTTCATATACACAAGCGTGTGTGTGTGCGCGTGTGTGTGCGTGTGCGTGCGTGTGTGTGGGTGTGTGTGTGGGTGTGTGTCTAACACACCTTGGTGTTATACCAGAAAACATGATAGAGTGCTACAAACCCAGACTTGTCACACGGTTCACATAGCAGTACAACCAACAGTTATGTACATATTTATTTATTTTTACAGCCTTGTCTAAAAAGCCTGGCCAAAAGTTTGTGGACACCTCACCATTAGATTGGTATGTGCTTTTTGAGCATCCCATTCCACAGGTTTGGGTCTCCTAGTCATGTCATGCTTCAGCATCCTATGCACCTGTGTGCCTACAACTTTGAGCCACCAGTTTTTGAAAAAAAACAAATTGGTGTCCCAAAACTTCTGTTCCTATACTGTAGTCTGTCTTTAGCTTAGTCTTGTTTCCCTGACGCTACTTCACGCTGGATCGTAGGTTCATTAGTGTTCGGTTGCGGTAAGGAAACGTTTCCATTTTAAATGTCAGTACTTGTTTACTCTCCACTTGTTCTCAGCTCATTTTTCTCAAGCTACCTGAAGGAGAACTGAAACCCAGCGAACTCGCATGTCTCGGGACCATAAAAGGCATTTACAACAATGTTGAAACCATAAACAGCGAACCTTTGGCTTTACTTTCACTGATTTATCTTCATATTCAAAATGATGATCGTTTCTCGCCTCAATAATATCGATTTAATATTTATAATCGATATAAATCCGGGACTCTAAGATCTTTTCTCATATGAATTTTTTATTTTTTTTGCAGTTTTACACTAAGAAATGCATCATAGCTCTAACGGGTTGCTAAGTTCACAGATGATGCCTTGCATTATTATTTTTCTGTTTGCTAGAAGCCTTAAAAGTGGTACCCGGCCTGCAGCCTACGTTGGTCTTTCAGAGGGTTTGTCAAACCGTTACTGTAGATCTTTTCACTTCTTCTTCACTTTGAGGGGGTTCTGGCTTCACTTTCCCTTTCAACTTGTGAAATATGACTGAAAATTTATGAAATAATGAAGTCAGCTGGTCATGACACTTCACCCTTTACTTACACTGATCAGGCATGACATTATGACTTTATAACATTATGAGTATTGAAGTGAATAACACTGATGATCTTTTCATCATGGCACCTGTTAGTGGGTGAATTTATTTATTGTACAGCAAGTGAATATTTTGTACTCATAATTGATGTTAGAAGCAGGAAAAATGGGCGAGCGTAAGGATTTGAGCTACAAATTGTGACGTCTAGACGTCTGGGTCAGAGCGTTTTCAAAACTGCGGCTTTTGTGGGATGTTCCTGGTCTGCAGTTTTTATTATCTATCAAAAGTGCTCCAAGTAAGGAACAGGGGTGAACTGGCGACAGGGTCGTGGGGGACGAGGCTCATTGATGCACGTGAGAGGCGAAGGTTGGTCCGTGTGGTTCCGATCCAACAGACGAGCTCCTGTAGCTCAAACCCCTGAAGAAGTTCATGCTGTTGATGCTCGACGGGTCACGACTGTTTTAGCAGTAAAAGACGACCAACATAATATTTTCATTGTTTTAGAAAAAAACTGCATCCAAAGATTATTAATGAACAAAGATTGTAAAGAAGTGTATACAATACCAGAAACATTCAAACGTGCACCTTATATGCGTAGTCACACACTATATGCACATAATGCACGGCGTGGAGGCAAAGAACCACCTGCCTGCTCTATATAATGTTCAGAGATCAAACTAACACTATAATATTGCATTCATTAAAATAAATGAATATTCATATAGCCGATAAATTAATATTCATATATTCAATAAATTAATATGCTGACTTTTTTTTGTTATATTTGTCATTCGAACGTTTTTCTTTTCTTGTGCTTTGATCAAAATCACTGTATTTACTATAAACGTTGAACTCAAATGCAAAAGGGTAGAACTGCTTTCTACTGGAGTTGGTTCTGATCCATTACTCAGATTGGTTGAGCAACGTTCCACGAGTAGCTATTTTTCCCGTAAGCACACTTTTTTTTTTACTGTGTTCACGCCACTCATCTGTCAAATCCCACTTCCTAGTTTGAAGCTACTACGTTAGATTTAATGACAAAGGCTACTTTTCAGGAATATGACCGTCGATTAATGAAAAGTATTTTCAGCCGGATGTTTGGAGAAACCAGGAGATTGAATGTGTGTGAAAAAAGCTGTTCTTCATTCTAATGGAGGATTTTTCATTGAAAATAAGGAACATCTGGACATTTAGATATTTGGTTGGTCAAAGGAAATCTTCACACATTACCAAGTTTGTTGAAATGAAAACGCAGGTGGCTTTAAAAAAACAAAACAATAAAACACTAAGTGTAATAATCTGGATTTAACAAATTCAATTCACATCATGGGTTTTAATTTTAATAAAATGTAACAAATGTCACTTCTCATCCAAGTTTTAAATTATTTTAAGATTTAATTAAAAAAATAAAAATTGTTTTGCGCTGAAAAAAAGGTTAGTAATTTTTGTATTGTATAAATATATTTATAATCATTTATTCATTTAATATATTAAATAATTATGTATAAGATGAACTATAATACAATTTACCATAATATTGGTATTTTATTGTCACCCACTGGATTTGAAAAAGCTGATTGGCTTCCAGGATTTTTTTCTTTTCCCCCATGAGAGTAATTTGCTCCACAGCTCTAAGCCTTTAGCTCTTTAAATTCTATAGATTTAACACATCTTATATAAACAGCACTGAAAACACAGCCCTAATAGAAGAAAAAAAAGGACCGGTTAAACAGGATACTCTGAAGGCATGGGACTTTTTGGAAAGCATACCCTCTATGTGATTTTTATTTTTTTTTTCTTCACCATCCGGGAATGAGTACTTGCCTGGAAAGCTGCAGGAAGTCCGTCCCCCTTCTACAAAGCTTCTCATTCTCTCTCACTGCAAACTGCTGGTCGTGGGGAATTCCGCCTCTTGTCCCAGAATTCTTTCACCCCGGGGCCGATTACAATCCTCGGCATTATACGCAGTGTAGCGAAGAAGAAAGCGAAGAAACATCACTTGATATACAAATATTTGTATTTTTTTTCCCGAATTGACAAATGTGAATAAAACTGATTTCCCTTCAGCTACAAAAATCTGAACAAACTAGATGTTGTTCCACATCGGCTTTAACGTCGTTCCACTGGCTGCCTGCCTCCTTTACCTTTGACCTTAGTTATATAAGGATTGCTTGTTATTATATCCAGGCCCATCAGTGGTACCCTGGTGGTGCTGGAATTTAACCTCACAACTTATCATTCTGAAGTCCACCATCTTAACCAACTGAGTCTACAAGACCTCTAAAGATGCGTGTATCTGGTCAGATTTTCTATAAGGTATGAGATGAAGTCTTTATTGATCAGACTTGTATCTGCAGCACATCACAGAGATTTGGAGCTCAAGTCAACACCATGAACTTTTTTTTTTTTTTGCAGTGTGGATGTAATTTGATCTGGAACAATGTGTAGTTTGGCTGTACATGTGAGATCCAAAGGCTTTCGAGCAGAGCATCACCCACAACATTACACTGCATCCACTGGTTTTCTTTCTTTCCACAGTCCATTCTGATTTCATTACTACACTAGGTACGTCTCACACACACACACACACACACACACCCGGCCGTCCACATGATGTACAAGAAAATGTGATTCATCGGGCCTGCTCGCTTTCTTATATCTCTCAACGGTTCCTTTCTGATGCCCGTTGTAGGAGCAATTCTTTACAGTGGATTTTCAGAAGATCCACACAGGGATCATTCCTGCAATCACTTTTGGTTCAAACTTTGGTACCAGGAACATCATACAAGACCTGCTGTTTTGGAGATGCTCTGACCCAGTTGTCTAGCTATCAAAACATCTGGCCCTTGCCAAAGTGGTCCCTTGCCTATTTTTTCTTATGTGGCAGACGCCCTTTTCCAGAGCGACTTATAATTAGGCAATTAAGGGTTAAGGGCCTTGCTCAAGGGCCCAGCAGTGGCAGCTGGGTTGTTCTGGGGTTTAAACTAGTAACCATCTGATCCAGTGTACAATGTCAAACACGTTTTAACCACTGGTATATTGGTGGATATACTGAATAAACCATGTCAGTATATATTGTGTATTATTTCCTTTCACAAAGGAGTAGCTCCTTTTTAGTACAATATTATAAAGAAAACATTAAATACGTATTTCTAAGTTTCATAAAGTTCATCCGAGGCTTCGGCTGCACCCTTTTTTTCCATGTAAGTTTTTTTTTAACCGTGACAGAATAATGAACCAACCTACTGATTATAATGTGGATGATTTTTATACCAGAGATTCTCGAAACAGTGTCATCATAACCTGTTTTTTTTTCCTCCTCTCAGTATCGTGCTTGGCTCCGGACCAGCTACAGGCCCAGTCCATTTAATGACCAGGAGCAGGTTTCTGCTTTACTGGTCCTCTACAGCGAGCAGCAGGCTCAGGAGCGGCGACGACGAGGAACCCAGGACTGGATGAATCAGGCTTCTGGAGTTTACCCTCTGCCTTATAGCCGCTTTAACAGATGAGCGATCTCCATCCATGCACTAAAAGATAAAGATCCACAAGCTCTTAATGGCTGCTGCTCACCTGTAGGATAATTTACGCTAAGCTTAACTGAGCTCAGCAATATCACGTCCTCTGCCCTCAGCAAAGACTTTTAGTTTATTATTATTATATTTAAATGAAAAAAAGCATAGCCGAACCCCCCCGCATGTATCATCCATCAACTTCCAGTCAACACGCAAAAAAGAAAGACAGGGATCACACTGAATCATTCTTTCTTATTAAAGCACTTAGAGTGATCGCTCCAATCAGGTCTAACACACCGTGGGTTTCTTTTTTTTTTCTCCTTTTTTAAATAAATGTCTAATTCTTCTTTTTTAAAAATAAATAAATAAATAAATAAATAAATAAATCAGACTACACCTCTTTCTGACTGAATTTTTTTTAATTGACTACACAAATTGTATATACATTTTTTAATTTATAATAAAATAAACAGCCCACTAGACAAGTTATTTATTTTAAATGTATTATTTATTTATTTTTATTATTCTTTTATTACCATAATGACAGAATACATATTTATTGGGCAAGCAGATTTATTTGATATTTTATTTTTGGTCATATCACCCATCCATTGCACAATAAGTTTTTTTTTTTTTTTGATAATTTTTTATTTTTTTATTTTATAGTAAAAAGTCGGATATACCACATAGATGAGACAATTTGTAATCCTATTATTATTATTATTATTATTATTATTATTATTATTATTATTATTTTTATTAACCCATTTATGCAATTACAATTTTTAATGAAAAGTGGATTAAACCACAATGAACGAGATGCAATCAGCCATCCGTCAGACCAGGAAGAACTTTTATTATTATATCATCGTTTATTAAACTGATGCATAAACATAACATTTTTATTAAATGTAAATTATTATAGACGAGAAGAAAAATAATCGAGTCAAATGAAATGATGCAAAACCAGGTGTCTAAATTTACTGTTAATGATCCAGAACCTTAAATTCTGTGAACACCTTGTTTTTCCCACTCACGCTTATCATTAAAGTCTCTCCACATTGTTATTTAGAGGAGCGTAACGATTAAAGCATCTTGATTGAGGGGTGCAGGTTTCCAAAACCTGCCTTAAGTAAAAAAAAAAAAAAAAAAAAAAAGCCTCTCCTGTCTGAGAGACGAGCAGAAACCTCGAACCTGTGCTCACATCCTGAAATCATGCCCAGAACATGTGACGTTAACGTTCCAAGATCCGCTTTTCATGGTTTCCAGATGAAACTTCCTGGTCTCAGGTTAGACCTCAGGTTGGCGTGAAAACTTTTAACCATTACAAGGCATCATCTCTCAGCCATGGTGTTTTTCTACAGACTGGTACATGAGACATAATTACAATTTAGACCACAGAGCATCTTCTTCAGTGATATGATATGAATGTGCACAGGAATCCAATCATTTAACTACTTCAGAAGAGATGCTAGATCAGTATTCCTGGGGAAGTATTCCATGGAAAGGCCAGGATCCTGACTTAAATCCTAAATATTAAACAATGATAATCCAGAGAACTCCCTTGCAGACATCGTGAGAACATGTGAATGATCATACAGACGCTGACATGATCTTTAGGAGTTCATAGTTGAAGCTGTGAGGTGCTACTACCTGCTGTTTCCTATGTTGTTGCTGGGATCTTCTTCCACTCCTACATAATGACATTATGGAGCTGCAGGATGTTAGACACATGTGGATGAATGCTTCTTCACCTCCTGCTTGAGGATGCCCCACAGGTGCTCAATAGGGTCTGGAGACATACTCAACCACTCCATCACCTTCACCTTCAGCTACCAGTTTTCATCCTGGTGGTGTTTTTGGGGTTGTTAGTTAACTGCCGTTTGCAGTTGATGTTGGAATCCATGTTTCCCTCAATGAACTGCAGCTCCACAGTACCAGCAGCACTCATGCAGCCCCAGACCATGATGCTACCACCACCACCATGCGTGACTGTAGGCAAGACACAATTTTCTTGGTTCTCCTCACCAGGGTGTCACCACACATGCTGGACATCATCAAAACCTAATTTTATCTCAGTCTCATCAGACCACATGGTTCCAGTAATTCATACATTTTGGACTGGTTGTCTCCAGCAAACTATTTGCAGGATTTTTTATGAGAAGCTTCTGGGACGACGGCCTGCAAACTGACTTGTTGCAGTGTGTGTGTGTGTGTGTGTGTGTGTGTGTATGTGGTCTGCGCACTGACAAGCGGACCTTCCGCTTCTGCAACCTCTAAAGCAACGCTGCAGCACTCATGCGTCTGATTTTTTTGAAGCAGCTTCTGCACCTGACACTCAGCACGAAGACTCAACTTCTCTGATAGACCCTTGTGAGGTCTGTTCTGAGAGGAACCCGCCTCGGAAAACCTCTGTATGACCCTGACTGCTGTACTGTAACTCAGTTTTAGGGTGATATTGATCTTATCGGGTTGTTCTTCTTCGTGGAGAGCATCAATTCTAACTCTCAAATCCTCAGAGACTCTTCACCATGAGGTCCATGTTGAACATCTAGTGCTCAGAATGAGAGAATTGGACTCAAAGCACCAAATTTGAACTGCTCTAATACAAGATACACACATTTGTATGGTTCTGTCAAGAGTAAAACATGAACATGATGAACAGGACGTGTGGCTTTGCCTGGTTACACACGTACAGATGTTATCACTGAGGGTGTACTCACTTGTGTTGCTATTCAGACAATAGTGTCTGTAGGTTGAGTTATTTTTAGAGGACAGTAAATCTGTACCTCTATACAAGCGGCACTTTGACTACTCTAAAATATGTCCAACTTTCATTTCTGTAGTCCTGGGAGAGGAAGCTGCTCAGCTTTTTTTTTTGATCGTGTTTGTTACTAAAACCTTTTTTGATCATTATATAACAACACTCAAAAGTGTAAAATCCCTTTTCCATGGAATAGCCCACCCGAGCCCTACACACACACACACACACACACACACACACACACACCTCCGAAGCTGATTTCTCGGAAACTATACAGCTTCGAAGAACCGAGGTCTTCCTCCGAAGCGAACGCGTCACGGTGCGGCGTTCTGATTGGACGCGTGGGCGAACGGGGCGTGGTCGCGAGTTCATTCACACAAAATGACTCGAAAGGCTTTTCTCAGAATTACAAATCACAGAGCGCTCTTAAGCTTTGGGATATTATCTCCTGATCTACCGGGGTGGAAATCCTTGCTCTTGTTTCTTCTTCTTAAGTGACGTGGAGAAGGTGAATTTTTCTTTCTTCTATTTAGAATAAAATCATAATTAATTATGATGAATGGAGTATTGCATTGTAATGTATTGTATATTAATAGGCTGATTAGAAGATGAATCCAGGAGGACGTCGGCTGAAGCAGTGGCTCATTGAGCAGATTAACAGCACTGTTTATTCAGGCTTGCAGTGGGAAGATGAAGCTCACACCATGTTCCGCATCCCGTGGAAACACGCAGGGAAACAGGACTATAACCAAGAAGTGGACGCTTCCATTTTTAAAGTAGGAACATCAACTTTTATTGTCATCCTTATATTTAGTTTAATATTGACTAATATTGTGCACCTTCACTGGTCATGTGGGGAAAAAAAAGACATTGGGTCCTAAATGCAATGGTGCATAAACATATTTCTTGCTTGCATGCTTTCTAACATGTTTAAAAATACAATTTATTAGTAAAAAATATATTTTAAACTTCTTTCTTATGTTTATTAGATTTCCAGATGTGCTTGTGTAAAGGTTTAGTTATCAAAATAAAAAATGGTGGTGGTGCTACTAAGGAAAAAAGGGGAAAAAAAGCATCTAATAGTCTTTTCTATACTTGTTAATATTTATATTCCATTTTAAAAGACTGATTTAAATAAAAATGCATTTAATATTAAATAAATTTTAGCTGTAAAAGAAAAATCTGGTGTATATAATGATAACTGAAAATATAACAACTATAAATGAATTTTCTTGAATAAATCTTTTTAAATATAAATTAATTAAATATCTAGGAAAATAAATATACTCATTTGGTGAAGCGCTTGAGGTTTTCTGCATACGCAATAACAGTTAGCGTGTTGGGTGTGAGTGAAGTTAGGATTATAAAAAGATCAAATTAATATTCAATATTCGATAATCAATCATTACACCCTCATTATGCAGTGCATTCAAGTTTTTTTTTAGGTTGTAAAGTTATATATTTATATTTAATTAGATTGTATCTAATTGACTATAAACATAAAGCAACTCTCATTTTTAAATGTGGTATAATATTTTTGTTTTGGACATAATTGTGCTATTTTACTGCCTTTAGTGTCTTTAATATATAATATAAATATAAATATTTATAATATATAATTATAAGTCAGCTTTCTACAATCTCTACAACATGAGATTTGAATATTTTAATATGTAAAACAGTTATTTAAATTAACACATTATTATTTATTATTAATGATCATAAAACTTAAAATAATTATTTTTACCTTAGGGATACATCCCCAGACATATATATATATATATAGATATTTGTACACACACACACACACACACACACACACACACACACACACACACACACACACACACACACACACACACACCAATTAAA
>MU551741.1:600818-612974 GCA_024362625.1 Silurus asotus
GATGGATGGATAGATAGATAGATAGATAGATAGATAGATAGATAGATAGATAGATAGATAGATAGATAGATAGATAGATAAAGTGATTGAGATAGATGGATAGATAGATAGATAGATAGATAGATAGATAGATAGATAGATAGATAGATAGATAGATAGATAGTGTATTACATAAATTGCTCATTTTCTTCTCATATATACCGGTAAAAGTTTATTGCCTGATTCCAACTTTTTAGAATAAAATATCAGGTTTACTTTTATATACAGTTTCTATAATACGCATATAAACTGGAGATGTATGAAGGTTACTATAAAGGAACTTCACAGTTCTTCGAAAGGTTTTTCTTTTGAAAGCTTGAAAGTTAGAACTGTTTTGGGTTCTTGTGTATGCTGTACGAAAAGAAGAATCTAGAACTACTTTAGAATATACAGTAAGTGAGGTTTGAAAGACAAACACTTTAAGGTTACAATAGTCTACCAAAGAGTGTTCCCCTGACACTGAACCGTTTCCATCGAGGAAGAACCAGAGGAGAACTTGTGTAAAGTGTACCATTAAAAACACGTTGCCTGAAACATTGTGGTAATTTTGTTATTTAAAATGGTTTTCAGGACAAATTGTATTTAGAGGGTTGTAGTACAGGAAAGTTTATCCTTCTGTTAAGCATATAGAAGGTTCCATGTTGAACCATGTGGTATCAGAGTATTAGGTTCAACGGAACTGTTTTCCGGTTGAAGATTCACCCTTTTTTTTTATTTGTGTTGTTAAAAATATGTTTCCTCTCCCTGTGTGTGTGTGTCCAGGCTTTGCTCAGATGATTATCTGTTTCTATTATGGGGGAAAGGCCATGAGTCACTCAGTGATCTCTCACCCTGACGGCTGCCGGATTTCTCCCTGTCAGCCCCCCATGTACACCTCGGACAGCCTGCAGACCGTACGCTTCCCCTCTGTGGATCTCATCGAGAACGAGCGCCAACGATACGTCACCCGTAAGCTCTTCGGACACCTGGAGCGCGGCGTTCTGCTGCGCGCCAACCGTGAGGGCATCTTCATCAAACGCCTGTGTCAAAGCCGAGTGTTCTGTAGCGGTCAGGACTCCCAGTACAGCTCCAGTGTCAGCAGACTGAAGAGAGACGAAGTGGTCAAGATCTTCGACAATAACAATTTTTTGCATGGTGAGACAAAAGATGCTAATGTTTTATCAGTCAGCGTGTGTGTGTGTGTGTGTGTGTGTGTGTGTGTGTGTGTGTATGAGTGTGTGTGTCTATACTGCATATATATATATATATATCCACGTGTATGTTGATCGAGGCTGTGTGTCTCTCAGCTTTGCAGCTGTTTCAGGAGAATCAGTACCCAGCTCCAGATCCCACTG
Organism: Silurus asotus; assembly: GCA_024362625.1. Classification (NCBI taxonomy): domain Eukaryota; kingdom Metazoa; phylum Chordata; class Actinopteri; order Siluriformes; family Siluridae; genus Silurus; species Silurus asotus. The sequence continues at coordinate 602,192 of MU551741.1, forward strand.
TCACGCTCTGTTTTGGGGAAGAATTCGGCGACTTCAGCACTGCGAAGAACAAGCTGATCATCGTGCAGGTAAATATGAGAAAAGTGATTCATCTCAAATCTTCTACAGTTTCAGACACCTCCTTTATTATTTCAAAAGTAATGACCAGTAATGACTACAATCTGACTAGTAATGACTTATAATGACAATATGACTATAATTTGACATGCAATACCGTATAATGTCCAGTAATGACTTGCAATGACTATAATATGACTAGTAATAACTTTACTTTGACATGTAATGACTTTTAATGGCTAGTTATGACTATAGTTATGACCAGTAATGGCTTGTTATGACTAGTATTGACTATAGTAATAACTAGTAATGACTTGTAATGACTATAATATGACTAGTACTGACTATAGTAATGACTTACAATGGCTATAGTATAACTAGTAATGACCAGTAATGGCTTGGTATGACTAGTATTGACTATAGTAATGACTGTCATATAACTAGTAATAACTAGTAATGACTTGTAATTACTATAATAACTAGTAATGACTATAGTATGAGTAGTAATGACTTAATTTGACTAACAGTGACTTGTAATGAGTAGTGATGACTATAATGTAACTAGTACTGACTATAATATGACTAGTAATGACTTACAATGACTATAGTATAACTAGTAATGACTAGTATTGACTATAGTAATAACTAGTAATGACTTGTAATGACTATAATATGACTAGTACTGACTATAGTAATGACTTACAATGACTATAGTATAACTAGTAATGACTAGTAATGATTATACTATGGCTTGCAATGACTGCTAATGACTATAGTATGACTAGTAATAACTTTATTATTGATTAGTAATGACTAGTAATGCATGTAATGTGACTAGTAATGACTATACTATGACTAGTAATGACTACAGTATAACTAATATTGACTATACTATGACTAGTAATGACTATACTATGACTAGTAATGACTATACTATGACTAGTAATGCCCACAGTATGACTAGTAATGACTATACTATGGCTAGTAATGACTACAGTATGACTAGTAATGACTATACTATGACTAGTAATGACTACAGTATGACTAGTAATGACTCTACTATGACTAGTAATGACTATACTATGACTAGTAATGACTACAGTATAACTAATATTGACTATACTATGACTAGTAATGACTGCAGTATGACTAGTAATGACTATAATATGTCTAGTAATGCCTACAGTATGACTAGTAATGACTATACTATGACTAGTAATGACTATACCATGACTAGTAATGACTACAGTATAACTAGTATTGACTATACTATGACTAGTAATGACTATACCATGACTAGTAATGACTACAGTATAACTAGTATTGACTATACTATGACTAGTAATGACTATACCATGACTAGTAATGACTACAGTATAACTAGTATTGACTATACTATGACTAGTAATGACTGCAGTATGACTAGTAATGACTATACTATGACTAGTAATGCCTACAGTATGACTAGTAATGACTATACTATGACTAGTATTGACTATACTATGACTAGTAATGACTACAGTATAACTAGTATTGACTATACTATGACTAGTAATGACTGCAGTATGACTAGTAATGACTATACTATGACTAGTAATGACTACAGTATGACTAGTAATGACTATACTATGACAAGTAATGACTATACTATGACTACAGTATGACTAGTAATGACTACAGTATGACTAGTAATGACTACAGTATGACTACTAATGACTATAATATGACTAGTAATGACTATAATATGATTAATAATAACTTGTAATGACTTGTAATGAATGTAAGCAATAGATCGAAACCTGAATAAACATGCTATCTTGTTTATATGCTGTGATCTTTTTACATTTAACCTTTAAGACATGAGTTTTCAGTCTCAGCACTTTGCTCTAACCAAGATCTTTCTCGATTTTTTTTGTTTTTCTTGCCTGCTGAGGGAAAAGTTGTAAGATAAGCAGCTATTGCAGACTTCCCACAATGTCATACCATACCAGTGTTAACCATTTATCACCACAATATCCGCTTTGAGACAAAGTTTTTAATTGTTTAAATTGTTTAAAATGCTATACGAATTAAAATCAAATACATTTCATTGAATAAAAAAATTAAAATTAAGATTAAGTAAAGGGAATATTTCATGCTACTTCATCTGTAAAGTTTCTATACAGCTATATACTCTAAAATTATACTGACAGTCAGGTGTCCATAGATTGTATTTTTTGGGGGGGAACCAGCAAAAGAACAGCTAAAAGGATGAATCATCATGTGTACAAACACAAAAAGTAATTTTACATGAATTTTTACACGAATGTAACATTTTCTTCTATTCCCACCATGTTATTATTTATAAATCTGTGAAACTCCTGAAGCTCAGCTGCAAATACTAGACCACTGATTCATGTTTGACTTGTTTGTCAAAGTCTCAAGGCCTAAATCGTGTCTTTGCTATGAAACAGATCACGGCTGTGAAATGCCAGCAGCTGCTGGAGGCCATGGCTCACCGAACTCAGTACAGCGGCAACCTGGAGATCTCAGACGAGATTTCCAGCGATCAGATGAATCGCATTTACCAGGACATTTGCAACTACCCTGTTTCTCAGAGACCACCGTGTTACAGAGACAACCTTCCCATCATTGCCTGAAATGAGCATCTCATAAACAGGCGGATTTAAAAAACAGTAAAAAAAAAACAAAAAAAAAAACGTGACGTTTGTAAGCATTAGTAGGTGTCACATGGTTTAATAAAGCAACATGTAGCGTCACATCTTCTCAGGATTTCTCAGTTAAAAAAATGTTCTCAGGGATGCTTGTTTTTAAATTTTTTTTTATGTACATTTTGCTTTTTTTTATTACATTTTGTCTTCAGAAAATACAGAGTAACTACTCAAATGTGAGAAACGATCTAAAGCTGATAGGTTTTACTATCTTTTGTATTGCTAATTTTTTGGAATAAAACCTTTAAAGCATTACATTTATGGTGTATTATTATAAGCTCACTAAGACTAAAAATACATTAATAGTATGTGTTTGTATATATAGTAAAAATCTTAAGAAATTGTTTATATAAAGATTTCCAAGCAAATATTTTATATAATAAAAAATTGGAAGAACATACACTTGCCATTTCAGCCATGAAGATAATGAAAGGAAGGAAAAAAGAAAATAAAAGGGAGTGAAGAAAGAAAGAAAGAAAGAAAGAAACTTCCAGAGATACAGATTAATAAAGAGAGTACGATAGGAAGGAAGTAACAACAGAACAATATGAAAGAAAAAAAATTAAAATGCAATAAAAATCACTCAAAAGAGGAAAAAAAGTCATAAAGAAAAGAAAAGGAAGCGGTGCGAGCTAGAGCGACAACAGAAATAGGAAGAGAGAACAAAGAAGTAGAAAGCAATGAAGAAGAAAGAAGGAATGGATTTATCGTGTGTGTGTGTGTGTGTGTGTGTGTGTGTGTGTGTGTGTGTGTGTGTGTGTGTGTGTGTGTGTGTGTGTTTTAAAAACAAAAAGTGTGTGTGTGTGTGTGTGTGTGTGTGTGTGTGTGTGTGTGTGTGTGTGTGTGTTTTAAGCAAAGAAAACAATATAAAAATACATTTTATATGGTAAATACATCGTAAACAATCTAAAGGTCTGAATAAATTAGAAGATAAACAAACAGAGAATGCCGACTATGACAATGATGAAGTCTGGGGAAAGAAACAAGGAGTAAGTGTACATCTTCTTCTTCTTCTTCTTCGTCTTCTTACTGTCCTCTACAGCTGCCTCTTTCACCCCAACTACCGGCATGTCTTCCTTCACCACATCCATAAACCTCCTCCTTAGTCTTCCTCTTTTCCTCCTTCCTGGTGTTTCCATCCTCAGCATTCTCCTACTGATTTACCCCATGTCCCTCCTCTGCACATGTCCAAACCATCTCAATCTCACCTCCCTCACCTTGTCACCAAAACGTCCTGCATGCGCTGTCCCTCTAATAAACTCATTTCTAATCCTGTCCATCGTCGTCACTCCCAACGAAAACCTCAACATTTTTAGCTCTGCTACCTCCGGCTCCACCTCCTGTCTTTTACTCAATGCCACTGTCCTTAATCTATACAACATCTCAGGTTTCACCACAGTCCTATAAACTTTCCCTTTCACTCTCACAGATACTCTTTTCTCACAAATCACTCCTGCTATCACTCTTCTCCACCCACTCCACCCTGCCTGCACTCTTTTCTTCACTTCTCTAACAGACTCTATTATTTTGCACTGTTGATCCCAGGTACCTGAACTCCTCCACCTTCTCCACCTCTTCTCCCTGTAACCGCACCCCTCCACTGCCCTCCCTCTCATTCACACATGTACTTTGTCTTACTCCTACTGATTTTCATTCCCCTTCTCTCCAATGTGTACCCTCACCTCTCCAAGCTCTTCTCCACCTGCTCAATACTCTCACCACAAAAACCAATTTCATTCACAAACATCATAGTCCACAGAGGCTCCTGTCTGACCTCGTCCATCAACCTGTCCATTACCACTGCAAACAGAAAAGGGCTCAGAGCCGATCCTTGATGCAGTCCAACCTCCACCTTGAACCAGTCTGTTGTTCCTACTGCACACTTCACTGCTGTCACACTGTCCTCATACATGTCCTGCACCACCCTCACATATTTCTCTGACACACCAGACTTCCTCATACAATACCACAACTGCTCTCTCCACCCTGCCATATGCTTTTTCTAAATCCACAAACAGACACAATGCAACTCCTTCTGTCTTTCTTTATACTTCTCAATCAACATTCTCAAAGCAAATAAGGCATCTGTGGTGAGCAGCATCAGCTGCTTAAAATACTTCCTTCATCATCTTAACACTCTCCTCACTAGTCAACACATTTCCATCTTCATCCTTTACTGCTCTAACTTGCAGCACATCCTTCCCAGCTTGGTTCCTCTGCCTGGCCAATCGGTACAAATCCCTTTTTCCTTCCTCAGTGTCCAACTTCTGCTACAGCTCCTCATATGCCTTTTCCTTGGCTTTCGCCACATCCCTCTTCACCTGTTGCCACATCTCCTTGTTCTCCTGCCTACTTTTCTCATCACTCTGTCTATCCCAATTCTGTTTCTCCAACCTCTTTCTCCTTATGCTTTCCTGCACTTCCTGAATCCACCACCACGTATCTCTGTCCTCCTTTCTATTTCCAGATGTCACACCAAGGACTTCTCTAACTGTCTCCCTTATCACTTCTGCAGTAGTTCCACAATCATCCGGCACCTTTTCACCACCACCGAGCTCCTGTCTGACCTCTTCCCTGAACCTCACACTACAGTCTTCCTCCTTCAGTTTCCACCATCTTATTATTCTTTCAGTCCTAACTCTCCTCCTCTTCTTCTTTACCTCCAAAACCATCCTACAGACCACCATCCGATGCTGTCTAGCTACACTGTCCCCCACCAAAAACTTACAGTCTCCAATCTCCTTCAGGTTGCATCTCCTACATAGAACACAGTCCACCTGTGTGCACCTTCCTCCACTCTCAGACGTCACCCTATGATCCTCCTTCTTCTTAAAATAAGTGTTCACCACTGCCATTTCCATCCTTTTAGCAAAATCTACCACCATCTGCCCTTCCACATTCCTCTCCTTAAGACCATACCTACCATCACCTCCTCATCACCTCGGTTCCCTTCAACTACATGTCCATTAAGGTCTGAGTAGGAGTACATCTCACTAACCATCATGTGAGGAACATGAAGTTATGAAGGCAAAGTATAATAGCATTATTATAATTTTTTATGACATTAGTATTAATAAGCGTACATCTCATTATTATTAATGTCATAAAAATTATAATAATGCTATTATACTTTGCCTTCTTAAATCCATGTTCTTCACATGATGGTTTATTCCCATCCTCTGGTTTCCTCACACATGCAGGCAGTTAGTCTGCTCTATGCTGTATGACCCCTGGTGCTAATAAGTGTGTGTGTTCATTCTACTATGTGCTTTTCCAGGAATAGCCTCAGGGGATAATCATAATAACGCATTGAAAGTAATTCGACAAGGATGAATGGGGAAGAAAATGTGCCACTGGCTTCCCCCGAGTCGGTGATAAAGAGTGAAAGAAGGAAGAGAAGGAGACTCTCTGGATGGAGAATGTGATCCCTGATGATGACACACTGTAGATCCCCATTTCACTTTCTCTCTGAGATGGTGACATGTAACACAGGACGAGGTGCTAAGCCATGCTGTGGAAACTGCAGGGGATGGAAACTACCATGATGATGTGTCTGTATGACATTAAATATTAATATTACACTATGAGCATTAGCTCTGTTATACTCAAATACACACACACACACACACACACACACACACACACACACACACACACATTTACTCTTTGTTCCTCCTACATCTATCATCATTCTGATTTCTCTGGAACATTAAATATGAAAAGGGGGATTACTTTTATTACTCAAAAACATAAAAAAAAAAAAAACAATTATAAAAATTACTAATTCCTACTTTTTGTTACTTATTGTTGCTATTTGTTACTATTTGTTACTAATTGTTACTAATCGTTACTTGTAATTGTAAGCTCCACCTGTTTTCCCAATCTTGGACTAATTGTTAAATTACAATCCAAACTCATTATATAGAGCTGTTTATTTGTGCTGATCACTAAAAAAGAATTGTAAGAAGATGTTATAATTTTTTATAACATATGTGCTTATTTGTTACCATTAATGGTCAAAAAGTCTTTAAGTTAAAGTATAAGTTTGTAAATATTTAGGCAAATTTAAGCAAACAAGTCATCTGGTGAAAAAACTTGTTCAAGTGAAGTAAAATTCAATGTTACTGCTTTCAGAGACATTCAATACTATACTATATTTATATGCAACAAACTCCAAGGTTGGGGAAGTGGGAGGAGCTTACCGTATGTATAAACTTTGTGAATTTATTTGAAATGTATATATATATAAACACAGTTAATTATTATTAACATTTGTGAACATCAACAGTTTACATGATTGTTAATAATAATTTAAATAATATTTTATAATAATCGAATAAATCAAATTAGAGCAATATACTTTTTTATTATATTGATTAAATTGTGTAATTAATTAAATTGCGACAAATTAAATTGATTAAATAAAATTTAATTGAACAGTTTAGAAATGTTAGACCCTATGTGGGTAATACAGATATATATATATATATGTGTGTGTGTGTGTGTATGTGTGTGTGTGTGTGTGTGTGTGTGTGTGTGTGTGTGTGTGTGTGTGTGTGTGTGTTACATTTCAATATTGAATTTTCTAAATAGATGATCCACTTAACTGTTATACTGATTCCAGCAGACTTTAACAAACGTCTTCATTCCTTCCATCCTTCATTCATTACCAGGTGGAGAGAAATAAACAGTGTAAAGAATAAATAATGAGAGCGATTGACATAAAAATATCTAAAAAGTACAATAACAATGAAACAAATAAGGAGAAGAAAGGAATTAAAAAGACACCTAAAAAAAGGGAAGACAGAGAATGAAAGAAGAGAAAGTAATGATAATGTTTCAGATGTACCTAAAAAACAGACTCCATTCTGGAGTCATTACTTATTTCATGTTAATGTCGTTTAATTATAATTATATTTCTTGTGTAACTTCTGATCGTATTAACATTTTCATGCACATCAGATCAAAACAGAGCATCGTGTACATTCGATTTGTTTGTTATTGCACTTACAGTGTCTGTCAAAAGTTTGGAAAAAATGAGTCTTTTATGTTTTTTGAGACACACACATGTTCCTTTTTGTTTCTATCCAACAAACTGGGGAAAAGACAAAAACACACCAGAATTGGTCAATGAATGTGGACAGTCCAAAAGTGACCCTTGGAGAACAGGAGAGAGGATGTGATCAGACTCCCTCACCCTCACCCCCACACTCACACATGAAGGTGGAGGTGTAATGGTTTTGCGTTGTTATGGAGCATTTAAAGATTGGAGAGATTTATTCCAAAAAATAAAAATAAAAGTCACCAGTGAAAGTCACTGCACCTAAATCCTATTGAACTGCTCTGGGATGAACTGGATCACAAGAAAGAAATCTCCAACTAGCGAAGAACATCTTTGGAAAAGATTTTTAAGTGGCACGATAAAATATTTTATCTGAGTGTGTAAAGCTGTTGTTAATGCTAAGGGAGGAATTTTCAATGGAAATAAAGTGGAACATCTGGACATTTATGTATTTGTTTGGTTAAAATAATTCGTAAAACGGAATTTGTTGCATCTAAACAAAAAGAACATGCACACGTTTCTCCAAAACCATCAACGTTTTGGTGTTTCCATACTTTTGTAACATATAAAAAACATCCTGATATCTACAGTAACATTTATCATGAAACTATCTGGATATAAAAATATTTCCATGCCAATTTCATACTGTTGAGACAACAACAACAACAAAAAAAACATAGTAAGAAAAAAATCCATACGCATTTTAAAATAATCCCCAAATGAATGTGTGTTTATGAACGCTTTATTAAATGTGTATGATTTCCCCAAGCAGCTGTTTTTAATGAAATAAAGAAGAATAACAGAGCTGGGGATTGTGGGATTGAACAGATAAGCACGTGAGGTATTTCTTGCTAACCGTTGCATTGTTTACTGTCTGACATTGCATAACTGATACGTGGCGGCGATGAAAACGGCTATTCAAACTTCTATGCTAAAAAATTTAGGAAAAAAAATAACCAAAATGATGATTTGTAAAAGTCTAGATATTAATGCTATATAAACATCCACGTGGAGGATCTGCAACTGTTTAATTAGCGAAATCAAACGAAATAGATCATTTATTCCTGCCGTGTTTGGTTTTTGCGGTGTGCGTTGTTAGCACTGCGGCACAATGCTGATGCTACTGTTTAGCTGAGAACTCTGCTGAACTCAGTTGCAACATCAGCAAAAACTTCCCCAGATTTAAGTGGCAGATGTAGATGTGAATTCCCGCCTCGGGTTGCCTCAGTCACCACAGCTGCTGGATGTATGCTGTCTGAGCGTTCTGCTTTGTTTGCTGTCTTTCCTTGAAACGTGTGCGGCTGCAGTAACCGAAAAGAGGATGCACGCTCGAAATATTTCGAGACATGTACCTAAAGAGGATCTATGGAGCTCACGCTCACCATTCTTGGAAACACAGATTTACAGATTAGATCCAGACTGTACACTCGCATCGGCTCAATTCTTTATGGCAAATGCATGGACAAAGTATGTGCACCCTGACCATCACATGTCCATGCGCCTCTTCCTTAAACTGTTTAAAGCAGACACGTGTATAAAAGGTCTTTGTATGCTGTGGCATTAAAATGTCCCTTTCCTGAAAATCAAACACTGTTCCAGCATTACAACGTGCACAAAGTGAACCGAATCGGGTGTATACTATACAACCTGACCTCCTCAACATCACTGAACACCACTGGAGTGAACTGAACCTGGAACCTCCTCACCTTCTCCAGCATCGGTGCGTGATCGATTGAACACAAATCCCCACAGCCACGTCTCAATTCTAAAAAGCCTTCCCAGAAGAGTGATGTTTATTCTAACAGGAAAGAGGAACTAAAGCAGGGTGAGATAATCAGGGGTGCACAAACTTATGCCTTTGAATGTGCATTTTATGTTTTTTTTTGCTCAGTCAACTGTGATTGATTGAAACTTACAGGAACAATGTTCATAAACACCAACATCAGCAAACACCAGCTTTTAAAACAGATAAAAAAATACACAACAATATACACCAAGTAGTAGAGAGGAACAATGACAGAAACACAGTTACACACACACACACACACACACACACACACACACACACACACACACACACACACACACACACACACACACAGTATGTTGGCAGAAGCTGGTTATAAGTACGGTATGTGTTTTTGATCGTCACATTGCAAATTTTTTCTGAATTTGCTCCCTTTGTTTCCTCCACTCTTCTGGGAAGATGTTCTACAAGATTTTAAAATGTCCTTGTCAACACAAGGGTTTAAAGTCAGGTACTAGACGGTGTAGGTTAGAGGGTGAGGAGGCCTGGTCTGTCTGTCTGTCTGTCTGTCTGTCTGTCTGTCTGTCTGTCTGTCTGCCTGCCTGCCTACCTACCTATCTATCTATCTATCTATCTATCTATCTATCTATCTATCTATCTATCTATCTATCTATCTATCTATCTATCTATCTATCTATCTGTCTATCTGTCTGTCTGTCTGTCTGTCTCTGTAGTGATGCAAATCTGTATAACCTGAAGTGGTTTTGCCTTAAACCATAATTATTTCTTTCTTTCTTTCTTTCTTTCTTTCTTTCTTTCTTTCTTTCTTTCTTTCTTTCTTTCTTTCTTTCTTTCCTTCTATCTTTTCTTTTTGTTCGTTCGTTCGTTTGTTCGTTCGTTTGTTCGTTAGTTCATTCATTCGTTCGTTCATTCGTTTGTTCTTTCTTTCTTTCGTTCATTCGTTCGTTTGTTCGTTCTTTTGTTCTTTTGTTCGTTCGTTCGTTCGTTCGTTTTTTCTTTCTTTCTTTCTTTTCGTTTGTTCTATCTGTTCTTTTTGTTTGTTTGTTTGTTCGTTCGTTCTTTTGTTCTTTTGTTCGTTCGTTCGTTCGTTCGTTCGTTCGTTCGTTCTTTCTTTCTTTCTTTCTTTCTTTCTTTCTTTCTTTCTTTCTTTCTTTCTTTCTTTCTTTCTTTCTTTCTTTCTTTCTT
>MU551741.1:613054-626101 GCA_024362625.1 Silurus asotus
CTTTCTTTCTTTCTTTCTTTCTTTCTTTCTTTCTTTCTTTCTTTCTTACTTACTTACTTACTTACTGTGCGTTCACATTCATCCCAAACTTTCTCAGTATGGTTGAGATCAGAGCTCTATAACAGGCCACTTCCTCTCTAAACCATGTAAAGCAGATCTTCATGGACTTTGCTTTGTGCACAGGTGCATTGCCGTGCTGGAACAGGTTTGGGTCTGTGTGCCTACAAATATGTGCTAACAGTTTGGAGAAGATCCACATATGGCTGCAAAATATTTTTTGCTTATATGTATTTATCTATAGATCAGAATTGATTTTAATTGATTAATCCTTTATGCTTTAATAATATTTATTACATTCAGAATGCTTCTCATTACTCGTGTTAAAAAGGTTACATTATGAAGCAGTAGCTTTTAAAGGCACGAGTATCTGGGTTTCACTACTAGCTAATGCTCAAGCCTTTAGTATAATAAACAAAGTGTTGTTAGTTGAAGAAATCGGTGTTCACACGGCGACGATTTTTCTCACAAGATATTTATTTAGCACTGATATAACGAGTTCACAGCATCAGCACTTGTGCAACAGTCTGAGGTAAAGCTGCAATTTTTAAATACTCCTCTGTGGGAAGGGTGGAGGTTGTAGCATGTTGCGGTTTCTGAGTAGCGAGCAGAAATTATTTAGCTTTTAAGTCTTTATAACTTTAAAATTAAAATGAAGGAACCTTGTTATAATGAAAGCAATAACAAAAGTTACGTTCAACTACAAGTGGGTACCTCTTATATAAACGCTGTAGCATGTCTTCAAAATCAAAATCTTACAACGAATTTAGCAAAAATATAAAGGTCAAGGAAAAGTCAACTTATTTCTGCAGAATGTATCGTCACGTCACGATGTTTCTTTGAAATTAGTCAAATCTATTTCTCATCGTGTCCCTGTGGGCTTCAGCAGGATTCTCTGGTTTTTTCCTAATGCTAAAAACAAGCACGTAGATCAACTGAAAAATGATGAATTGAGGTGTGAATGTGTGAGGGACTGGCATCCCGGTCAAGCAGCATGGATGATGAACAAATTACATTAAAATGACTCAAACTGCAATTCCTTGATCTGGGCTTGGGGTGAAGATAAATTGCAAGTTCTTGGTACAGTCACAGGGAGATTTCTGAGTTTGCTTTCTTTTAAACGATGGTATTCTTTTAAGAGCGTGTACAAATCCCCCCAGCCAACCCCCCAACCCCCCGTTGGAAAACCGACATTAAATACTTGTTTTATATTTATATATGTATAAACACTGTATAATTGGCGTATATCATTAAATTGTAGACAATATGACATAATGCAGTGCACAGACGCATGGTTTTATAAATGTTTTGCCTTTTTTTTAAAACAAAATCCGAGTCACGTTAGAAACGCAGTCCCCGGGGAAAACAAATGTGTGAATTGCATAATGAGTGTGGGGATCTTCAAAGTCCCTGGGGAGGTGTGTGTATGTGTGTGTATGTGTGTGTGTACTGTTCAAAAGAGGGGAACTGTAAGAGCATTAGAGAACTCTGTGTGTATGTGTGTGTGTGTTTGTGTGTGTGTGTGGTGCTGCAGGTGTAGAATGTGTGAGGGGGCTGCCCACAAACACCTGACCACACCTCCTTACTGACCAGAGCTACTGACACATTTCCTCAAATCAGTATCAGTTCATTCGAAACCGGCTCCAAAATACCCAGACACCCGATTTAGTACAGTGAAGGCCGGGAGTGGCTGCACCATCTTTACCTCCAACACCACACCATGTGAACACAATCACGAGACCACAGCTATCTATCTATCTATCTATCTATCTATCTATCTATCTATCTATCTATCTATCTATCTATCTATCTATCTATCCATCATAATTCTTCTATCTATCTATCTATCTATCTATCTATCTATCTATCTATCTATCTATCTATCTATCCATCCATCCATCCATCCATCCATCTATCCATCCATCCACCCACCTACCCATAAATCAATCTATCTATCTATCTATCTATCTATCTATCTATCTATCTATCTATCTATCTATCTATCTATCTATCCATCTATCTGTTTGTCTGTTTGTCTGTTTGTCTGTCTGTCTCTGTAGTGATGCAAATCTATATAACCTGAAGTGGTTATGTCTTAAATCACAAGTTCTTTCTTTCTTTCTTTTTTTCTTTCTTTCTTTCTTTCTTTTTTTCTTTCTTTCTTTCGTTATTTCTTTCTTTCTTTCTTTTTTGTTTATTATAATGTTCATATATTATCATATCAAGTACTTATTAGAAGATGGTTCTGGTTTTTTTTTTTCTTCAAATGAACCACAGATGAATTTCTAAGGAGATTAAGAAGCATAATTAAAGACATCTCTCACCCCATCCATAATCTGTTTACTCTTCTTTCATATGGCAACTACTAAAGGAGTCTTCATGGACTCAAAAAACAGTTTCTTCCCATCAGTTGTCAACCTACAAAACTCTGAACTCAGACACTGAAGTGAACATAACCATTATGACCCCATCCTGATCTCAGTCACTGAACTGTACAATACAATGACCCATTTTACTGGACATTTTTATCCCATTTCTCTGCACAATGCACCTTTATATATTATATTTCAGCCAAACTGATCTCTACTTAATACTACAATGACAATAAACCTAAATCTAATCCAATCCAATCCAATCTAATCTAATCTAATCTAATCTAATCTAATCTAATCTAATCTAATTCATTTTTTTAAAACTTTAAACTTGAGTTTATTGTCATTCTGTCCACGAACGTGTGTGTGTGTGTGTGTGTGTGTGTGTGTGTGTGTGTGTGTGTGTGTGTGTCTCTGTATCTAGAGCTTCAACTTTAAAAAAGATCCCTTTATTTTCCAGATCATTGTAACAAAGTCATATGATCTTTATGATGCAACTGGAGAACAGTTAGTTCTGCTGAGTAATTTTCCTTTCTTAAAATTTTCCTTTCAGATGTAGGAAGCTGGGGTCAAAGCACAGGGTCAGCCATGGTACAGCGCCGCTTGAGAACGAAGGGTCAAGGGCCTTGCTCAAGGGCCCAACAGTGGCAGCTTGACCTTCTGATCAGTAACCCAGAGCTTTAACTACTGATCTACCACTTTCCTAATCCCATACAGACACATGCATGAGATAAAGTATAGCTCTTTCAGTAAATACATTTAGATAAATGGATTTCTAGGAAAATCGTATAATTATTATAATATTTGTATTAAATAAATTCAGGGAAAAAATTATAAAATGAATCATCCAAGAGGTTCTTTAATTAGTAATAAAATGTGATTAGCAGGTTGTGTTTTCTGTTACAGAAAAATAATCACCGTTGTGATTATTACAGTCAGTGCATCATCACCTTTTTCACACTTCCAGGTCTTTAATTGACTCCTTCTGCACTCTGGAGCTGCCTGATTCTGCTTCCTACTTCTGATTGGAGATCTTACCACATGGTGGGCCTCCACATTTACAGCCTAGAGATCAGAGGTGTAAAGAGTAGATGAAAATCATACTTGAGTAAAAGTGTAGATGTTACTGCAACACTTACTCCAAGTAAAAAGCCACCAATCCCAATACGATTTGATTTTTTGAGTATTTGATTTGAACAATTCTTGAGTATTTGACTTATATTGACTGTATGCTCAAAGACACGTTAGTCCTCAACATCATTACACGTTAGTGGAAAGACAAAAACGGCTGATTTGTGGGATTTTATTTAAAAAAAAAACCAAAATCTACACCTCAACACTGAATTAACCGTCAACACAACAACCTCTTCAACATGGCAGAATGAAACGAAGATCAAAAGTCAATAGTCAAAAAAAGTCAAAGTAGTAAAGCAATCTTTCAAATATGAACTTTATCTGGACAAAAGATTGGGACATCTGACCTTTACTGCCATATGTGGTTCTACAGGACGTCTTTGGATGCTGGATAATGGCATTTTGTGTGAACTTGGAGAACCAAAAGCTGTTCCAGCATGGCGATGCTCTGAGAAGATCTGCTTTACATTGTTTGGAGAAGAAGATCTTGCTGCTATAGATCTCTGATCTCATCCCTACTGAAAACCTTTTGGGATGAATGTAAACGCTGCCTGCACCCCAGGTCTCCTCACCTACATCAGTACCTGCCTTTACTAACACGCTTGTGGCTGATGAACACTAATATCCATGATCACACTTTTGTGAAAGGAACTATTTAAGTCTGTGATTTAATAAAGAGCTCATACTTTTATTTTTATTTAATATTTATATATGTTTTATTTTTAAAAGATAAAATTGGTTCATCTCATGTAACGGCCTTCTGCAAAGAAAAAGTTCGTTTTCTTTTTTCGACTTGATCCTTGGTCATGTAATCTAACACACAACAGGAAAAACCTGCGAAGGAAAGAGACTTCTCTAAAGAAGAAGAAGAAGAAAAGAGGAAGGATAATGCTGACGAGTGCAAACTGGTGTTACTAATGCACAGACTCCAGTGGTCACATCACCAGGATTTCAGTTTTTCCATCTAAACATGACATAAAGAAAAGTCTACTGAAGATGAATTCATTTTAAAATGTCAATCTTCAAAAAAGGTACAAAATCAATTAAAAAAACAAACCGAATTAAAAAAAGGTTTGACACCAAAGAAGCGTCTGCGTTTTTTTTTTCACCCATTGCACAATGAGCGATTGCACAAAGTTCAACCTCAACAAACAAACTCACGATCCGGTTCCAAACGATGAATTATCGCCGATTATGTCACGACATGTTCACGAAAATCTGCGTTATTAATAGTCACAAAAAAAAAAATGTTCTTCACACTTTACCAACCAGACGAGAAATATTTTTTCCTTTTATTTGGTCACATGTCTACGGATATATAAATAACCTCGCAAGACGGTGTAAGTGCAGTTCTGCAGAAACGGGCCTGTCCCACACAACCCGTGTTTCGTATTCTGCTGAAAAAAGATTTAAGTGCAGTACAGTTTATTGTCAGAGGTCATGCACAGGGGGATTTCTGTCACAGGTGACTGGGTGACTGTCACACATGATTAAAGTGCGTATTTTTGGCATTTAGGCAGCGTGCATACAGCTTGCATGGTTTCTGGGTGATAAAGGAAGACTGATGTTTTTTTTTTCTTACATCCTGGAAGAAGACATCTTCTTTTTAAGAAATTAAATTCAGTATAATTTATGTCGAGATTTTTATTACATTCATTATCAGAAAGCAGCAGTTACGGATTTACAGTCCTGAAGTAGGAATTAGTACCAGGTGACCTCGTTATCTTCAGTGTTTATAAATCAGTCCAGATGGAGAAAAGAAACTCATACGAAAGTGTCAGGAAAGTGTTGAAATAAACAAAGTCCTGAGAGTCCTGAGACTGTCCTCAAGATTACAGCAGATATAAAACTACTACTGTGATTATCTCCAGATATTTATACAATATTTATTCTATTCTATTTTACTGTACTATACTATGCTCTGATCTATTCTATTCTATTCTATTCTATTCTATTGCATTCTACAATAGTTTACTGTTCTGTACTATACTATGCTCTATTCTATTCTATTCTATTCTATTCTATTCTATTCTATTCTATTATATCATATTATATTCTATTCTTCTATCCTATTCTATTCTGCTGTGCTGTACTGTATTCTATTCTATTCTATTCTATTGCATTCTACTATAATTTACTGTTCTGTACTTTACTGTACTCTATTCTATTCTATTCTTTTCTATTCTTTTCTATTCTATTCTATTCTATTCTATTCTTCTATCCTATTCTATTCTGCTGTGCTGTACTGTACTCTATTCTATTCTATTTTATTCTATTCTATTGTACTCTACTATAGTTTACTGTTGTAAACTTTACTGTGCTCTATTCTATTCTATTCTATTCTATTCTATTCTATTCTATTCTATTCTTCTATTCTCCTTGCATTTCCATAATGTTTTATTATTATATTGTAATTTTCTTTAACCTGAAACTTTCCACACACTAAAACTGTGTACTGGTGACTTGATTAAAGTGAGCGTTAAAACATCTGTGACAGATGTTATGGCAAAGTGCAAAATCAACTGGAATTTAAACAACTCAAAGCCAAAAGCCAAAAAAGACATCTAAAGTCATTATAAAGGAAAACAGTGTACACACATATTGGACATGATATTATTTTGACACAGGGTTAATAATAAAAAAAAAATGTTCCTTGTTTATTAATGACTTAAAATGAGGATCACATTAAATAACATTATTCCTCAGTAAGTTGAAATTCTCCAATCAGAAGGTAGGATTCATTAATTCACAGATTTATTGAAATCTTTTTTCTAACCAGTTTCTAAAGAAACAGGAATTTCGATGTGTGTGACTGGTAAATGTTCTCCAGAAACCATGACGGCTCATGTTTAGAAAACGAAATGTAATTTATATCCAGATTTGGTTTTTTTTTCAGATCTTGCTGATCAACATGCATCAGGTACTTGCTTCAGTTTGCTCTAATGATTTCTATGTATAAATTTGAGCCTTGAAGGAAACTGGGTTGAATTTCCTCACAATTCTTATAGATGCAAGTAGTATATTAACATTTTTATTACTTGATCCAAATCCTACACTCTTATCATTTTTTGGTTTCTTAAGTGTTCATTTACAGATGCACTAAAATACAGTATACTGTATTCTATATGCACTAAAACTCTATCTGATCTGATCTGATCTGATCTGATCCTGATTTCCTGCAGAATATAAAGAAATCTCAATCATGATAAGGTTTGTGTGAATTCAAGAACGCCACTGATTAATGAGGAACACAACGTGGAGATGAAACTAGCAGTATTTCCAGACCCACAGCAGGGGGTTTAGCCACGTACTTCTGATTACACAACACGCTAGTAAGAAGAAACCGCAGAGGCCACAGGTGCTGAGCTCCAGGGTATTAAAAGATTGCTAAAATAATCGGGTGCAGCTGAGACGAGGCAGCGGTCAGACCTTAACCTGCTCCAACACAACCACACACTCCTGCTTCTCTTTTCCCACATATACACACATCTCTCTCTCTCTCTCTCTCTCTCTCTCTCTCTCTCTCTCTCTCTCTCTCTTTCACTTTCTCTCATTCAATCTCTGTATTTTCTTAATTAGCATCATTGTTTAGATATAATGTAGTGAGGGGGGGGGATTAGTGGTAGGGTCAGGGGTTAACATACCTCACACTCACTGTTCCTGCAGAGGAACGTCTGAAGAACCTACAGGAGTTGCACATGGTGTAAGAGTTTAATTACTAAATAGCACTTATTGATGTCAATTATCGGCCTGGACTTTATGGAGATATCATGCAGAATTGTTGTAGGTAGAAATGTTCTAAAAATCCTTGAAGACTCCAAATGCGGTTAAGATACTCAAACTCTGAAGAATTTCCTGAGAAGAACAAACAATGAAAGAACCCTAATAATTAAAATTCTTTAACCGTAATACAAACGTTATTACACATTTATTTTAACGGTAATAAACATTGTGGGCATGGGTTTCATCTGAATCACTTCTTACAGCTCCAATTTGTTCCAATTCCAGTGAAATGAGTGGGATTTCATTCTTTAAAATAAAACACATTGGATTTTTGTTCATCATCATTACATCATTAATAAATTGGAGAAATGTATTAGTTTTCGCACAAACCCTGACCCCAAACCCTCACCCTCACCTTTTAACTGTCATCCAAATGATTACATGTGAAATTGCTGAAAATGTGTAAATGTGAGTTCATTATGTTCAATCAATTAAGTCATTAGCATCAGTAGATTTTGGTTTCCCATCAGCATTGCAGCATAATACTGTATTTTATTATTTATTCATGTCTGGGTGCAAATTCATTTCTTTGTGGGAAATCAGAGAAGACTAAATCGAATAAGAATGATATTTATGTGCTTATTTGTTGATCAATAACATTAGGTTTTTAAAAAAGGTGTCAGATGAGCAGGCGCTGGCAGGATGTTGCTATGTAAAATATTTTATAAATAGACTCAGGTTTATGATGCAGTAACGTCACGGCTGCTTTCATTTGCATGGAGCTCATGATCTGGACACGGTGTGCTGCTCTGCTGGGTGGTGACATGATTCCAAAAATTAATCAGGCATCAAAATTACACTTATTAGGAAAAAAAAAAAAAAAAAAAAATATATATATATATATATATATATGGGCAAAATTATTCGGACACATTTTTTCCAGCCATATGTGCTTCTTCCCCAAACCCCAAAGTCGAGGGAAACAATTGTCTTATCTTTAGATGTGGTAGAATAAAATTGTCCCTTTATCGGTCTTTAATGGTTAATAAACAGGAGTTGTAGTATGTAGTATGAACACTGGCTTTAACGTTTTATGAATTATCACGTGACAGTTGTCACAAATTTTTGAATAATTGTGACAACGAATATAAACAAACAAACTACAAACATCATTTAATGTCTCTATTTTTTTTTATTATAAGTGACAAATATTAAAGTACAATTTCAGCTCAATAATTCCAATTCTAATTAAATAGAGCTCATTAACCCAGTGCTTTCACTTTACATCTGAAAACGCACGCACGCACACACACACACCCACACACACACACACACACACACACACACACACACACACACACACACACACACACACACACTAAATTCTCCCATTCTGTTGCTACCACTTTCAGAAGAAAGATCAGTTTTCTGTACAACACTGCCCCCTAGTGTTCAGTCTGTACTACAGCATCAGTCCACCTATTTTTTTTTTGTATATTGTATTGTATTGTATTTGTGGACAAGGTGCGGAAACCACACTTTTGTTTTTGCAAACTGTGCTTCTGAGCTTTTGTAGGTGTTTGAGAAATTTTTAAAACTACTTGTTGAACCTCCACATCATGTTGTCATTTGTGCAAATCATAAAAACAATTTATTTTTGCCTTGATCAAATTGCGAACGCTTTTGTACATTGATCTGATGCTGTTCACACGCCTTCATTAGTGACATTCAAGATTCATCTTCACAATTCATCAATATATTCAAAATATTGAATATAAATTTTAGATGACAGATGATGACAACTGGTTTAATCGTTTTGCATTCAATGACGTTTACAGTGAACTGATGCTGAGATGTTTTGGGGGATAAAACTCTTCAGGTGAAAGCAGTAGAATATATTTTGATCAACATAAACAACTGATAATGTAGGAAACAGCAGACACTTGAACACAATCAGTGAAATGAATGTACACAAGCGTTTGTTATTTGATCACAGCGACAAGAAAATGTTTTTATGATGAGCACAAGTGACGACATGACGTGGAGGAACAAGCAGTTTTAAGAATTTCAGTCCTGATCTGAGAAACACTTCAAAGCATTTGAGAAAAAAACTGTAAAAACGAGATGATGATGATATTTGGATGAGGTCTTGGTGGGGCGTAAGTATTCAGACAGTATTATTTTTGTTATTGAATTGAATTCCAGTACACATTTTCACTTTAGATTGACACATAAAAAATAAAAATAAAAATTAAAAAATACACACAAGACCAAACTGATATATTCAACAAAAGGTTGGAGACCCCTGATGTAATTAAATCTTATATGGTCCTCCTGCCTGGGGTTGATTAGGCATCTTTCATAGACTTTCCACTGGTGTGCTCTTGAACCAATTGTCCTGACAGGGACGTTTAAGATCTTTTACGAATGTGTAGCTTTTTCCAGGTGTTCTTGAATCATTTTGTTCCTCAGATCTGTAGAAAAGTCCTGAACTTCCACAGATTTGACACAAAACTTGTACTTTTAGAATCACACCAGACGCAATTTGCAGCATTTTATGTAGACCAAAAGTCCCAAACCTAGATAGAAGGTGCCTCAGGACCAGGCTGTGGAATAGGTTTACCTGGGTGAAAGAAAAAGTAGGAAAACATCTGGATAAAAAGTATATAGATAATAAAACTGTATATGTATATAGATAAATGCCACAAATTGTCCATGGTGTACAAAAGTATGAAACTCCTGATCTAGATCTTTAAATGTGCAGGAATTTAAAATCAAAAATAAAAGTGTCGGAATGCTTTTATTCTTCGAATGTGTTACACATGATGTCTTTTAAAGCCCCTGAGTTTACTCTGACATGAATCTACGCTTCTGGGTGAAAGAAGATCATCAGTATCTGAGCACAAAGGCTTTGTGCATGAGGGTGGCCTGGAATAGCAGAGCTTCTGACGCACTTGAAGAAATCCATTCCATTCCCTAATTTTCCGAGTCCGAATGCTCCCTTCAGGACAAACAGATGGTATCTGTTAATCTGCATCTACTGCAGTTTACCAAATTGTTTATTTGGTTTTGCTCTGCAACATTGATTCATAATTTGGCTGTTTTTTTTTCACTCTGTTTAACAGGCGGCTATTGTGCTTTTAGAAAAATCCTTTCGCTTTCGAGTCGAGTCCAATAATGAGCTGTGATCCACCTATTTATTGAGATGATACGAGTTAACAGGCTGTAGATTGTCTAATGAGCAGGTATGTGAAAACTCCACAGAATGTAGAAATGCCCATTAATTACTCAGGATTAGGAAAAAAACGATTAGTCCAGAGATACACAGGGACTCACAACTATTTTTCCTGCTCGATGGTCTGTTCCATATCAGACACGTGCATGTGAGGAACAGGAGGCAGCACCAAGATGATTTGGGAGAAAACCTGGGCTTCCTGTGTGGCAAAAACACAACAAACAACTAAAGAAAAAAGCAAAATAAGAATGAAGAAAGAAATGATAAAACTTCCCTAAAAATAACTTATAACAAACAAACAAACAAACAAAATGAATTAATTAATAAATAAAAGAGTCCCAGTCAAAACCGTCAACTTTAGCTTAAACATATTTTACTTAAAATTATAAAATGTGTTTTTAATATTAATACTATTACAACTACTACAACTACTACTACAACAACAACTACTACTGCAACAACTACAACAACTACTACTACTACAACTACTACAACTACTACTACTGCAACTACTACAACAACTACTACAACTACTACAACAACAACTACTACTACAACTACTACAAGAACAACTACTACTACAACTACTACAACAACAACTACTACTACTGCAACTACTACAA
The DNA here is from genome assembly GCA_024362625.1 of Silurus asotus. NCBI lineage: Eukaryota > Metazoa > Chordata > Actinopteri > Siluriformes > Siluridae > Silurus > Silurus asotus. The sequence continues at coordinate 624,199 of MU551741.1, forward strand.
CAACAACTACAACAACTACTACAACTACTACAACTACTACAACAACTACTACAGACAACTACTACTACTACAACTACAACAACTACTACTACTACAACAACTACTACAACAACTACTACAACAACTACAACAACAACTACTACTACAACTACTACAACAACAACTACTACAACAACTACTACTACAACAACTACAACTACAACAACTACTACTACTACTACAACTACAACAACTACTACTACTACAACTTCTACAACAACAACTACTACAACAACTACTACTACAACAACTACTACAACAACTACAACAACAACTACTACTACAACTACTACAACAACAACTACTACAACAACTACTACTACAACAACTACAACTACAACAACTACTACTACTACTACAACAACTACTACTACAACAACTACAACTACAACAACTACTACTACTACTACAACTACAACAACTACTACTACTACAACTACTACAAATACAACTACTACTACTACAACAACTACAACAACAACTACAACAACAACCACTACTACTACAACTACTACAACTACAACAACTACAACAACAACTACTACTACAACTACTACAACAACAACTACTACTACAACTACTACAACTACTACTACAACTAATACTACTACAACTACTACAACAACAACTACTACTACAACTACTACAACTACTACAACTACTACTACAACTAATACTACTACAACTACTACAACAACAACTACTACTACAACTACTACAACAACAACTACTACTACAACTACTACAACAACAACTACTACTACAACTACTACAACAACAACTACTACTACAACTACTACAACAACAACTACTACTACAACTACTACAACAACAACTACTACTACAACTACTACAACAACAACTACTACTACAACTACTACAACAACAACTACTACTACAACTACTACAACAACAACTACTACTACAACTACTACAACAACAACTACTACTACAACTACTACAACTACTACAACTACTACAACAACTACTACAATAACTACTATAACAAGTACAACTTCTATAACTACTACAACTACAACAAACACAACTACTTCTACAACAACAAATACTACAATAATTACCACAACTACTAGTACACATTCTATTTTTACTGCTACTACTACTACTGCAAAACCTACTACTACTGTATAATAGAGTTTAACTCACACTTTAAAATACACAATATAAAATATCATTATTATTCAATTTACCTATTTCAATATATCACTAATAAAAACGTGTAAATTTGCACATATGTTTCTTTGATATTTCAGTGTTTGTAGATCTGAAATATTTACAATAGAAAAGGAACAGAATAGTATGTATGAACTATAAAATATGCAGTTACAGGAATGAGAAATGTGAATTGGGAGGTTAAAGGCCTAAAGAATGATTTCCAAATGATAAAATTACTTGAAAAGATTTATGATACTCTAGAAAAAAATAACTAAGAATCTAAGCTTCCTGTGAATATCCACGTTACTGGAGAAGGCCCTTGGCTGCGCCGACCACCCACGCTGATTTCATGTGGACAATATACACAGTTTATTTATGCGTCATGTGTTTAAAACTCTCTCGTCACTGAGTGGCCCCCGAATCGCGACAGGGCGAGACCTTTTCCCCGTTCCTTCCACCCGCAGCCCCGCGACGCTCCCTCGTTTATCTCCATCACCCAATTACTCAACTCTCTAATTGAAGAGTTGGCAGCATGGAGCTCATCTCCACTGTGCAGGCCTGAGTGCCTGCCAAGTTCTCCAGCACAGATCACTCACAGCCATTCTTCTTCCATTAGACCGTGAAGTTGACCTATGATGTCATTTTTTAATGGACACACATACACACACACACACACACACACACACAC
>MU551741.1:639044-659044 GCA_024362625.1 Silurus asotus
ACCTTGGATTTGAGAGAGCGCTGTGTGTGTGTGTGTGTGTGTGTGTGTGTGTGTGTGTGTGTGTGTGTGTGTGTGTGTGTGTGTTTATATAAATTGTAATATACTTAAATACACACCAGAATGTTAAAAATTTTATAAAAATAACTGTTAAAAAGTAAACTGTTATTCTATGTATTATTATTATTATTATTATTATTATTATTGTTATTGTATTTTCACAAGTTAAAAATAAGAATCAAATTATAAAATATAAAAATGATTAAAAGAGAAAAAAAGAGATTAAAATATTTGATCTGAAAATACAGTTTAACAATTACTGTAAATAAATCTAAAAATTTATTAAAAGAAAACTTTTGGACTGATTATATATTAAAATGTTTTTAAATCAATATCTTATAATGTTTGGAAACCACAGCCTTCAGATACAAAAATGCTGATTAATGTCCATAATATATATTATTATATGCCCAAACAATTATAAATACCACAAAAAAAATGTAAATCTGTTTGCTTCTAGATGTTTCTAGATTGTTTGCGCTGAATTTCATTATTCTGCACATGATTTGAGTCTGGAGGAAAATATACATTTTACTGATGTAATATTTTATTGACATTTGAGCACCAGACTATTAGGACTATTGAGATGGACAGAGTGTAAGTGGTGTGAGAGTGACCACCTACTAACCCCTCACACAGACACACAGACACACACACACACACACACACACACACACTCAGACACACACAATCTCAGCCATTAATCACAGGATTAGAACCAAACCACCTCCCCTACTTTAGCACACGCACACACACACACACACACACACACACACACACACACACACACACACACACACACACACACACACACACACACACACACACACACACACACACACTTATCACAGCACATGTGTGTGTGTGTGTGTGTGTGTGTGTGTGTGTGTGTGTGTGTGTGTGTGTGTGTGCGTGTGTGTGTTTATACTAGACAGCAATGGTAATGTGTCCATTTATCATGCAGGGTCACTGCCACCTGCCATCAGCATCCTGAGCAGACAGACACTATCTCAGGAGAGAGAGAGAGAGAGAGAGAGAGAGAGAGAGAGAGAGAGAGAGACTTGTAATCATAAATATTTTATTAACAAAATGCTCAGCTCAGTAAAATCGTGCAAAATTCTGGTGAATGTAAAGAATATCAAAATTGAGAAACCTTTCGGCTTCTGTTATCAAATCAGAGTGATGGGATCTCTGTGTGTATAATGGATGAGATTTACTGCTCTGTTCTCCTGAACATCAGACCTAAATAAGTAGGGAGCATTCTATAGATCTAGGTGTAGTTTGGGATTCGACCATTCTGCTGCACGAGTCAAATCTATCCTCACAGCGGTCATCTACTCACTGTGACGCAGTATCAAAGACTGCTGGGTCTGATGGCAGTTGCATCCAATATGGTGCCACTTGGCCTCCTATATATTTAACTCCTACAGTGGTGGCTCAGGGACAGAGGGTTCCCCTAAAAAAACAACCCACTCCGCACAATCAAGTTCACATGGCTAGCCTTGCATGCCTAAGACATGTGGAGAGATCCCAGGTTCCTGTTACAACGACGGATGCCTCCCTCATGGGTTGGGCCAGTCATAAATGGCTGCTTTGCCCATGGTCTATGGAAAGGGCCCCATCTCTCATGGTGCATCAACTACCTGGAGATGCTGGCCGTGCTTCTAGTGTTGAAGCTTTTCCTCTCAGACCTAAGGGGCCATCATGTGCTGGTCCGTACGGACAACACTTTAATGGTCTCCTACATCGTCCACCAGGGGGGCCTGTGCTCTTGCCTACTTTACAAGCTGGCACAACAGATCCTACAGTAGGACTCATGGAAAGCTGCTCTCACTAAGAGCACTATACATCCTGGGACGGTTGAATCAAGGAGAAGACACCCCATTCACGAGCCAAGGCTCGGGGAATGGAGGCTCCACCCGGAATTTAAGTCAAGAGAAGTTTGTTTCTATAGCACTTTTCACAACGTCTTTTAGCAGCTTTGCAGAATTTATAAGTTAAGGTGAATGATGTGTATTTATCCCTGATGAGCAAGCCATAGTGGCTGGAAGTGGTGGAGCAAGTATGGAGAAGATTTTACAGAGCACAATTGTACCACAAGGAACGCCATGGTACAGGTGTGACTGAGTGCTGGCCAGGCCGGCAATGGTTTGCAGAATAAACCTTTTAGTGACACGTTTCCTTTGCGGTACCCTGAGGCTGAGGCCTTAGGTGCGACCCAGAGTGCCTGTATGTGACCTGGCCGTTGTTCTGGAGGCCTTCTCTAAGCCTTTTCTTTCGAGCTCTTCCTGCCCTTTTCGTGAGCCCATCCTATCTGGAGTTTACCCCAGACATACGCTGGACCGAGGTATGTTCCCAATGTGCCCTCGGTAGTCCCACATTCAGTCATTTTCCAGGCATTCTTCCCTCCTCTTTTTTAGGCTGCAGACCAGGAGAAGCTTAACCAAATGTTTCCAGTGCAAGCAGGTTACGTATTTAACAATGGTTCAACGAGGGAATGAAGCGCTGTGTCAACAACACTTTGGGAAGGCTTTCGCATTGTCTACGCTCTGAATCACGTGTGTAATCAGTCCAATGGAAAGCACAGTGTCACCAGTGGGGTGACATCACAACCAGTAAGCTATAAGAGCACATGGAGTAAAACCAGTGCTAGCTTCTGAGAAGGGAAGGAATCGCAGCAGGGATTCAGGCAGTGTGGCATAAAGACGCAGCCTCTCAATTGTAACTTGATTGTAATGAACTCTAGACAACATTTAATTCTTTATTTTATATCAATTCTTACTTTTTCACAGTTGAAAGGCAGCAAGTGTTGATTAGTAGCAAATGATCTGATCATAAGGGTTATTTTGCTGAACTTAACCTGTAAAAAATGTAGAAAATATAATATACTGCAAATTCAAGTCTTTCGCAACTCTGCCCAGTTTAAAATCGAAGCCTTGTAAGGAGAGTGTCTGAGGATTTGTTGTGATCTACGAGTGTGCCGGTGACTGCAAGGTTTTATCTGTGGAGTCACTTCAGAAGCATTCGCTGCTCTACGGTTTCCAGGATCTAATTCTGGAGAAACCTGCAATGATCTCAAAGTGCATCAACATCACTTGTTATCTGGCTTCAATCAGGCACCTCAGTGACACACAGGATCGTCTTCAGGGCATGTGGGTCACATGACGCACGGCCATGTACGCAAAAGTGTGGTGACGCAGCAGTGGAAAGCACAGGATGAAGCGTGTGTGCATGGGAGAAGCATTCTGTAGTAATACTATAAAGAGAGAGAGAGAGAGAGAGAGAGAGAGAGAGAGAGAGAGAGAGACAGAAAGAGAAAGAGAGATTGCAGACACAACGTGGGATGGATTTGCCCTTCTTTCTTCATCACCCTAAGATATCTGGTTACATGTCTGAGTCATAGACTGTTTATGAACCAATAAATCTGAAGTTGTAGGACATATAAGTAGGTGATAGTTAATCCAAGAGAGACAGAGAGAAAAAAAAGAGAGAGAGAAAGAGAAAAAAATCGAGTCAAAGGGTTACTGTTTGTTGTTTGTCTTTACGTCCACCTGGGGGCAGCGCCGAAGAGAGCTGCCAGCGTCAGAACCCGAAGAACAGCTGGACAACATGATGCACGGCGTGACTGAGTGATCTCCTCTCCCACATGCACAGCCCCTGACATGATGTCAACAGCTGAGATCGCCGAGATCCAGAACAGACCCGATCCGTCTTCTACTGTCGCATATCAGAGTTCCACAAAACACACGGTGTAAAACCCCAATCTGACGTTCGTTTTCAGGCCTGTAAATACTGCGGGCGAAACCCTGCGAAACCTTAGCGCAGCATTCCGGATTGTATCTGACAGCTCCGAATGTAACATTGGGATAATGACATTTAGAAAATGTTCATGGTTTCATGCAAAGGAAAAGTGTAACATCTAGTAAAACTTGGCAGATTCTGATTCCATTTTGGACTCCTTAAGGGTTCCTTAGTGGTTTGATGTGAAACACTAATGCAGTGTGTTTCTCCATGTTAAAGGGGAACTTTTACATGTCACATGTTCATTACAGTAAAGTGAAATTCTTTCTTTGCATATTCCAGCAATGTTAGCTGGGGTCAGAGCACTGGCTCTTGGAGGTCTTGCTAAAGGTCCCTAGAGTGCCAGTTTGGCTATACTAAGGCTTGAGCCCCCAACCTTCTCATTAGTACCCCGAGACTTCTATCTCTAAGAGCTTTTGAATCCTTAACTATCAAAGAATAAATTCATTATTAGCACACGTGATTAGGAAAAAAGCCCAAAAAACATGAATCATTCTTTTGTTTGTTCCTCTGTAAAAACCCTAATAATTAGTTTCTCAGTCTAAAAGTTTTCCAAGTAGAATCTGTTTAAAAAGCTAAGAACGACGATCTATCCTAAAACCCTTTCCAGAGTGCATGCAGAACTGTACAACAGGATGTTTCCTTATCTGAAATAGTTCCAGGTAGAACTTCTGTAAGACACCAAGAAACCTTAATCATCAAAGAAACTATTAGAAGAAAAAATGGTTCATTGTAGAACCCTTATGTGTTGAACCTTATGTTTTTCCCAGAGAACTTTGAGGAAGCAATACTTCAGGAAGCCAAGAAACTCTTGAGGAAAGGTTCATGTACACATAAAAATGGAGATTCCACCTAATTTAAGATTCTGCCTCTCCATGAAAGATGATGTTGAACCGTTTGAACAAATCCTAAAGAAGTGTAAACCAGTGTACAAAGAAATTCATGTGCAATGAACATAGAAAAATGAAGGATACAGTATCTTGGTTGAACAGTTTAGTATTTTGAATCTGAAAACAGTGTTTCCCAAATGGAATGTTCTCCATATAGAACCTCTATAAGAAGAAAAGGATTCCTGAATATCCAGAAAAGCCTTGAGAAGTAATTAAATCTAGAAATTGTAAGCATTATTCGTGATAAAATTTGAAGTTTCTTTCTTTATCTGATAAAAATAAATTCAAAGAAACACAAGAACTCTTCTGTGGAGATCCCTAGAGGAACCCTTGCACAGGATCAGATGTTTAGCTTTCTTTGTTCTGTCACTCTTTCAGAAAAACACAAAATATTTGAAAGAACTCTACTACAAAATATATTTGTTAATTATTTTACATTTTTTACATTTTAAAAAACATAAGGAACTTCTAACTATCCACTGGACCCCTAAGAAAAAAATGACTTCCTTTATTTTTGTCAGGAACATGGACAGAGAATACATTTCCCAGCAGCCACTGCTTCCAAGGCTTGGTCACATGTCACTTGTTACTCACACCTGTTTCTTGTCACCTTGATTAGCACTTGTATATAGTGTTACCTTTCACAACCCTTTTTGTCTCAAGTTTGTCCTCTGTGTTTGCTATCCGGTTCTTATGGTGTTTGTTTGTTTGTTTGTTTGTTTGTTTGTTTGTTTGTTTGTTTGTATGTATGTATGTATGTATGTATGTATGTATGTATGTTTGTTTGTTTGTTTGTTTGTTTGTTTTGTGTTTTCGTTAAGATTCTTCTCTTCTTTGCTATTGCATGCGCTTTCCTTGTGATTACATGTCAGGGTAATCAAACAGTGACATGCAGAAATCCATAGCATGATTCAGTTAGCGCTACATATCCAGGTGTTAGTGGTTTGCCTCTAGAGGCTGCTCTCGTAATGACAGCGGACCGTAAGCTGGAAAAACTATCCGTATGGATTTTTGCCATCGGCTTTTTTTTGCCTCGACCTCTATTGATAACTCAGGGAAATTTTAGTTTGAAAGACAAACTTTTTTTTTTATCAAATGCAGATATGCTATGAGGAAAATATATATTTTGAATTACATTTTCCTAATATGTCTCTGGCATTGTTGTGTACGGGCCTTTTTTTAGGTCCCAGGCCATAGTTTGTTGACCTCTGAAGAACCTCATTAGAAAGGCGAAGGACACCATCCACTAAACCTATGATGAATGATGAGTTAGCATGCTAAGTAAAAGAGTGCAAGTCATTCTGTGTTTGAGATTATGAATTGTTTAATTGTGCACAAGATCAGTGTGATAAATCGCGAAGGTTCCTCAGGTCTAATGGTTTCTAGTTGAACCCTGCAACAGAGTGTAGAAAAGGTTCTAAATAAAACCATAGAAGGAACTTGCCAAATTTTGGATTGTAGTGGATAACAGTATCGACATCTGCAGCACCTGACCAAGTACCACAACCACCTACACACACAAAATTTCCACTCTGGGTTCTGTATGACGCACTTTCAGAATGCTTTGGGCAATAATCACCGTTTTATTGCAGGAAAAAACCCCACACGAAAATAATCATCTGGTTCAGACAGGAATCCTGCTCGTGTACAGAGTATGACTCAAACGATTCATCTCCAACTCCAAGTGAGCAATGGAACAGCAGGCAAAGCAGAACTGACATCTTCATCTCGCCACTTCATTTCCCCTCGGCCTGGCCTGTAATTACCCTTTAGGTAGAGGAAAAGAAAAGGCTAATAGGTTTTATCTAACGCAATTTTTACAAATGCACAGTAACAACAGCGACACCGAATATCGGCATCACAACCTTGGCCCGGTGTTTTGAAGGCTCCTCGCGCCCGAGTGTCTCCCTGCAGGCTCCTAGATCAGAGCCGAAGATAAGCTGCAGATCCATTTACAATCACAGCTTCTGTGATTGAAGCTTTTTTTTTGCTCCAAATAAGTAAACTACCTCTAATACCCCCACCTTCTTCAGCCCTCAGCCTGCTCAGCTCTTATATAAAACAGATGTTTCACCCCCCCACACACCCCACACACAGCTGTAATGTACGTTACAGTCAAATCTGACAGACTTGTTTTCTTCCGCAGGGTGTGTTTACTCAATTACTGTCAATCTCAACATAGAATCAGGATCACAATTACGTATCCTTTAAACATCTCACTCACTCCTGACTCAAGTCCTGTACCAAAGTCCACCTTCACACTTCCACACCTTCACATCCTCTTCTGCAGCAGTGTTTCATCATTCATTATGATGACCGTGGTACACTTTTGATACACTTTTAGGGAATGAAGAATCCTTAAGTCTAGAGCAGATCATATCCAACATCAAAGAGATGGTTTCACCCTAGATGGACAGGATTCATCTAGGGTTCTTTAGAGTTCTACATTTTGTTCCTCCGAGGTCTGATTTAAATTAGAGGTTTTTCTCAACCAAACAGAACCCTTCATTTGTATTGAATAAACCTTTGAAGAACGAATGGAGAACCTTCGATGGCTTATCTGCATTTCTAATCAAGATGATTCCAAACCACGAGGAGGCCGAAAATCAAGCCCTTGCTCCTTCCAAGACATTTTAATTAATGTCTTTGATCTAAATAAAAATATTTCAGGAAAATCATGAGACTTTGCTTAATGAAATGAACATGAACTTTGCTTAAAGAATATACAGAAAGCTTCACAGATTCTAGCACAGTTTAAAGTTCTTTCCTTTGTTCCTGTGAGGTCTGATGATCTTGCAGCAGAGGGTTTCACCAAACAAGATCTCTTAAAAACATTCTTCAATTCTGAGTGGGTTCAAGCTCCAAGAGTTTGGGTAACTATCATGGTTCTCTTTAGGGTTCTCCATTTGTCTTACAATGTCCAAAAACTATTTAGAGGAACATTTTCATGAGGTGTAAATGATTTAAGTAACTGCATTAAAGCAGGTTGAGTCCAGCCTTTTACGGGGTTCGACTCTCAGCCATTCTCATAAGCTAGAAGATAAGCATGCATTTATGATACATGTAGATAAAATATACGCTGAAAAATGCTTCAATGTAAAAGTTTAGCTTTTATATATATTTTTTTTATCCCTTTCAAACAACAGGATTGAAGACCATTGATTTGTTGTACTTCAAATATATAATTTATTACCAGTTACAAACATTGGAAGTATTGATGGATTTTGCCCTCCAACCTCTAAACCGTGCTGAAGTGGTGAAGCACATCACAGTACATTAACATTGATATTGTACTGAATGGACATTTGGTGATGATGATGGTTTCCTTTTTCCGTCGCTTAAGTTTTTTTTCCTTTTTCCATCTCAGGGAGTTTTTTCTCACCACAGTCGCCACTGGTTCACTCAGTAGGGATAAACTTACAATTATAGGGAACAAACTTATACATTCTTTTATAACCTGTTTATCTGTGAAAAGCTGCTTTGAAACAATGGGCATTGTTAAAAGCACTTTACAAATGAAATAAAATGGAATTGAATTGAATATCCATCACTTGGGCAAACAAATTCGCTTTCTGATGATGATTAGTAATTGTCAGGAATAATAACTTCTGTCTCTACTGATTATTGCTTTGCAAAGTGACTGGGCCCTAATTTGCTTGCAGTGTGTAAAAGAATCATTACGGATCTATTCTTTTTACTGACAGATTCCAATAATTCCTAGACATTGGTTGTATATACAATCGAGACAGAGCTGAGTGGGAGGGGTTTGGCGCATTATACCAGAAACAGAAATGCTGAAATGTCAGGGTGTGTTTGGTTCCAGAGGTCCCTTCTTCCTCTTCAAACACGTCCCTGAGGTGAGGAAAGAGTCACGGGCTAAAAAAAGACTATTTTCCTCGAGAGTTTCCCAGAGACAGTGAATTCACACCCACACAAACCCAGAGCTGCAATCTCACGAGCTGGACCAGGTGTGTGTCTGTGGTTATATGTGGTTGTAGCTGACCCGTACCTGGTCGGCTGTTTTTTTTTCTTTCTTTAAACCTTTCTAAACAGTGCAGTCTTTGTGTCGCCATGTAAAAAAAAAAGTTCATCTGGACCCATGGCTGTACATTTTCCATTTGCATGGCTTTGGTTTGTAGCTGAAGTGGAGACACAGATCTTTGAATGACAGACAGTCTTCCTTTCATGCCTGTGCAGGCATCTCTTCTTTCTCTTCATGAGAGTATGGATGCAGGATGGGTAATTAACTGGCATCTGGAAGCCATTGGTGAGCAAAAGCCCCTAAAGCAAAGACCTCCTGTCTTCTTATCAACTTAAAAGATACACGAGACCCAGAATCCCGATCAAAAAAAGGACATATGGAGAAGCCATAAAATGTAAAAGTTGAGCGCTTGCATGATGGAAATCTGATATACCAAACCATGAACATGGACGGTAATACGCAAAAGCAGGGATAAAAATCTCAGGTGGTCTGTTCTCTGTAACGGGACGAAGTGGTGCTCCTGGCTAAAGATACTTATCGACGCTCTATGAACCAGCCGAGAGAAAAAGAGACAGAAGGATGCAACGAACGCAGGATTATTAAATGAAACAGACCCTGAGGTGCTGGAGGAAGTCCCTACATTTACATCTGCTCACAGTGCTCCGAGTCGTCTACTGCCAATCAATCTCAAAAATAAGACAGGTTTGAAAAGAAAAAGGTACCGAAGACAGTTAAAAAAAAAACATTAAAAAAAGAAAAATATGTGGGTGTTTTCTGAGGTCCACTATCTGCTTGGGCTGTCTGTAGACTCGGCTCATCCATCAGAGCTCTGCCTGACTGCCTAATGTCTTATCAAACTTAAACCTGGTTCGACCCATGATTCTGGCAGTGATACATGACTTGGGTGACAGAGGTGAGGGCAAAGTCATGGCGGCCCCGAGCCCCCTGCCACACACATACACCACAGGGAGAGGAAAACTCGGGAATCCCTTAAATCCTGCAGTAGGATTGAATGGCGGAAATCATGATTCATCATGGAATTCTATCATCATACCACTAGGAGTCATGACATACATGAAAATCTATGAAAATCACTAAAATCAGTGTACTTTTGGTTTGCCAGGCATCAGTCCTTCATGCACTGCCTTGTGGTACCCATTATGGGCCTCATTGTGGGCCTCAAGACAGCAGAAGAAAGACCTTCTAGAGGCCCAGGGAGCCCAAGGAACTTGTTAGCCATAGTATGGAAAGCACAGGATCTGGATGAAGGAGATGAAAATTGTTGTACTCTAAATGGCTACATTAGGAACACAATTTAAATTAGGTTGTAGTGCAAATCTAACTCCAACCAAAGGAGCCTGCAGCCCTGACTAGAAGCTTGCTGGCCTTAACAAAAGAGAACAGAACCTGGTAGACACTTGGGAAAGTCAGACGTGTAAAGATGTAGGTCACACAGCAGAATTAGAGCAAAAGCAGGGTATAGTTGACCTCCAAAATAGGTTAACTACATCCAAAATAAGAGCTTTTAAATCACTGGCTGGAAAGAAACTTTTCTTCTAAAATCAAGTTAGTGCTCTGACAGGTTTACTACTGAGGAACCACTTGATTCTTTAGTTCTTCTCAGCATTTTTAAGAGACTTACATTCAAGAACCATGAGAGTCCTACACTCACTGTTCAAGCATTCTAGGTGTAGAGGAACCCGCTGGGAAGTTATGATTGACCAAATTTAGGTCACATAATCCACTTTTTCTATTCAAAAATTGGTTGAGAAAGATCTAGCCCATGTGACACCTGTCCACCCATCCAGATTCTAGAGTCTCAAGCCTCCCAAGAAAAATGTGACGATCTACAGAGTCAGAAGCTACACTAGCAGTTCTAGTGAGTAGAGTGAGACAAACAACAGAAAGACGGAATGGACCAGGAACGTAACAACTGAAGACAAATGGCCGGTGGAGAACAGAGACCAAAAAGACACAAAACAGAGACAAGTGCTGCATTAAGTACACCTTCACATCACACAGCTGAGGAAGTCCAGCAGTGCAAGAACATCCACCTCCACAAACAGCAGAGGGAGTCCAGCAGTGCACAGAACATCCACCTCCACAAACAGCAGAGGGAGTCCAGCAGTGCACAGAACATCCACCTCCACATCACACAGCTGAGGGAGTCCAGCATTGCACAGAACATCCATTTGCGACGAATATTTGGTATGTAGATAGATTTTTCCTCGCTAAACCCTTATAGCTGCACTTCTGCTACGTGAATATGACGTATCACAGCACTACGGAGACGGAGGCGTGTCCTGAGAGTCACATAGAATACAGATTAACATGGCAGAGGTAGAGCTGTAACTTCCTGGAGACAGAACAGGAAAAGAACGTCTGGTTTTCTATCATCACTGGCTATGCATTAGAAGTCAGAAGGCAAGTCGTCTAATTGGCCGTCTGTCTGAACCAAAGAAATAAAAGTGAACTATAAAATAGTGAACTGCACAGTATCATATTTTTCTCCATCGAATCAAATTGAAATTATTGCAGTATTGCACTGCATAGTATTAGCAGTGATTGTATCGTGAATCGTAATAGCATTGTGTGTGAAGTTATTCTAATAGCAAGTGCGGACTAAATGTAGAATGAAATACTCAAAAGTCACATTCGAGTCAGAAGGTCAGGTCTCCATACAGCTTGATCAAGTGATGAGTCGACTTAATAAGATCTAGAGCAGAAGGATGGAGGGAATGCGGGTGGGATGTGTTTGCCTAGAGCACTAAATGTGCAAAGCACCGTCTTGGACTAAAACACAAATACAGCGCATCCCTCCACACACACACACACACACACACACACACACACAGATCAGAGGAGTAGCGAAATCAAAGACAGGAAACACAGAACACATATGAGAACAGAACGATCAGAACAGCCACAAGTATCCCCTCACACACAGACCACAGAGATTAGCAAAGCAAGAGGCAGAGCAGTCGTTATGTGCAGACCAGAGAGACCGGAAAACACCCAAGAGAAGAATCAGATCAGAAACACACACAAACACGCAGAGTTAAAAGAGCAATAATTTAGATATTAAATAGAGTTTGTTATAAATGAAGGATATTTGCTACATGATATAAACTTTCATTGAATCATGTTTTTCGTCATTAAATAAAAGAGAAACCGGTGATAGCACATGATACATGTAGAACAGTGTTACAGATCACTCATCACTCACACAATCATCAAATACAACTGAAAACCGATAATACATTCTATTCTTTCATTCATTAAATATTGTAAGCATTGATAGTCTGTTATGGTATGAGAGAAATGAACGTCTTCCAGGTGTGTCTACACTTCACGATGGTTAGTGGTACCTCAGCTTCATCCCACCGTCTTGTTGTTGAACATTTACCCGAATAGGAATACGGCATGACGCCGTTTTATCCCTCGCGTACACATCGTTTTATTGCATCGCCTCTGTGTGTCTGATTCTGCCGAAAAGACTTTACAATTCAAACAGCTGAAATATGAATCAGCAGTTTGAGGAGCAAAGATGGGCGTCACAGATTTGTTTTTAATTTCTCTGAAAGCAGGTTGAGTCACTTACACACACACACACACACACACACACACACACAAACAATATGCGATGGAGTCTGACGATGAGTCAGGAATGACCGGGCTGAATTCCCAACCATTTAAATCTATTAAAACTTTATATAGCAGAAAGGAACTAGCCCGTATGTGTGTGTGTGTGTGTGTGTGTGTGTGTGTGTGTGTGTGTGTGTGTGTGTGTGTGTGTGTGTGCGTGTGTTAGCCACTGAATGCATGGCTTTGTCAAGATGACATGGGCTTAGTCTTACAGCCCATAGCCTGGGGCACCCCCTCTACTACCCCACCTACTGCCCCACTGCCCCCCCCAACCCTTACCCTCCACTATTGGGTTTTTAGAACGAGGCCCTGCTGTTGTGATTGCACTCAGGCTTTTCCAGTTGCCTTCAACAGTTCACTTCAGCACAGACTCTATAAAGGCACGACCACCCACACCCACAGAGCTGTCCAAACAGCATCCGTCTCTGTCTTTAGCCCTGTCCTGGAAAACACACACACACACACACACACACACACACACACACACACACACACACACACACACACACTGGACTGACAAACATAAAATAATAGTATAGACACTGGGACATTGATTGATGTGTAAAAGATTTATTTCGATGCTCATCCTTAATATACTGTAACACTGAACTGATTCTTCCCCAATTGAAAAACATTTTATTATAAATAGAAATAAAAAAAAAATTTACGGGCAATTTTATTGGTTTTTGCTAGGGGTTGTTTTTTTGTTTAAAACTTTCCAAATGTATTTTTCTGTCTTCATTTCCCTTCAATTGATTTGTTTTTAGATCTTTACAATTTACATCACATTTACATTTTACATTCCACTGCAAGTTGTATTCTGTATATAAATACAGTGTGTTTGTGACAAATAAAAATCTCGAATCTCCCCGTCTGCATTTACAGACGGATAACAGATTAACCTCAGAGTTCATTAAACACCTGAGAGACATATTCATGGCATGAGAAGTTGTAGTGAAACACTATAATATTAATACTAATACTAATACTAATACTACTAATAATAATAATAAATATGAAAACATTAAAAATATTGAAATTCAAATTAAATCTTCTTCTTGCTCATAATCGGTATTGAAGTGGCTCAATCGTTAAGATGCTGGACTTCTGATTAGAAGGTTGGGAGTTCAATCTCAACACCACTAAGCTGCCACTGCTTGAGCAAAGCCCTTAACTCTTAACTGCTCAGTTGTATGAATGAGATAACTGTAAGTCGCTCTGAATAAAGACATCTGCCAAATGCCATCAATGTAATACTGTATCTGACTGAGAAGCCTAAAGAGGGTACATGACCGTACCAGACATTGTGGAGGTGGTAGCTTAGTGGTCTAGGTGTTGGGCTTGAATCTGAAGTACATGAGTTTAAATCCCTGCCACACTCTTAATTCTATAAAAAATCTATTTAAAACATTAGAGACGTTATTAAACTCATACGTATTCATTATTATTAAATAATTTTATGAAAATGACAAGGAATAAATACAAGCACTGTTTGTATGTTCGTTTGCTTGTTTGTTTTGTAATTCCTGCACCAACCAATCGTATGCAAACTTGTTACACTTGGGGGCGGGGTTTTAAAGTCTTGTATAAATGTATTTAAAGTGGTGCAATAATAAAAACAAGGAACTGGTTCACTAATTCTTTCTGTGAGTTTACGGGGTTAAGAGATGATAAAAAAAGAAAGAGACAGATGGACAGAAAGTCGGCGAGGGAGGCCAATGACCGAGGGGCGAAAACTCAAAGTGAACCCAGACTGTTAGTAGAGAGTCGTGGCATGGCATCTAGTGTCCCCCCTCCCCACAACCAAGCCCCATCTCATCTCTGTCTTTAATCACGCAAAGCTCTGCATTAGCTCTGAGGGTTAGTTAACTAAAAGCTATGCCCCCCCACTAACCCACCAACCCACCCCATCCACCCCATCCACCCCAGTCCACCCCACCCCAACCCCAAAGACCCTGCCCCAGTGTGTGTGTCCCAATTCTTCACTGCATTATCTAAGAGCAGCCCTAGGCTCTATCTTCTCTTCTCCCTCTCTCTTTCTCTCTTTCTGCCCCCAACCAAAACTACCCCATCTCCACCCCTCCAACCTCTTGTAGCCCCTCCTCCTCTTCGTAAAAACCCTGGCAGTCAGAGTTAGAGCAGAGATCAGATAGGCAAAGTCTGATCCAGCCCAAAGCCCTAAAACACAGCTAACAAATGACCTGAACCGCCCACGCACTAAAACACACTCTCAGCTCCTCCCGCACTCCTACACACACACACACACACACACACACACACACACACACACACACACACACCATTCATCACATTAACTTTAAACACACGCTTCCAGCTGAAATGGAGGTTAGAAATGTAACAGGATGAACACCTCTGTGGAGGACATGTGATCATGCAGATACATCTCAATACCCTCAATAACTTTTGAAGAAATTCACATTTTGCACACACACACACACACACACACACACACACACACACACACACACACACACACACACACACACACACAGCAGTCCAGATCACTGGCCACCTCCGGGGGGAGCAAGTACACAGAAACTGAATGTCGAAGTATGTTTATATGAAAGTGTGTGTGTGTGTGTGTGTGTGTGTGTGTGTGTGTGTGTGTGTGTGTGTGTGTGTGTGTGTGTGTGTGTACTATTTGTACTGAAAAGTCGAGTGGCTTGTGCTCCTTACATTAATAAATCAAAAAAGAGAGTGATAATCCTATCACTGTAAACTGTCTTGTTACAGCAAGCGATTAGCATTAGTCTGCACAGTCAGAGTTATTAGCACGCTAGGTAACATTTCAGAGATTAGCGCTAAAGCTGGTGGTTAGATCTTTTTAGCGAAAGTTTACTCAGGGTTCCTGGTGATCCAGCATCAGGAACTTAAAACCTTTTTTTTTTTTTTTTATGCATCTTGATTGTAAATAAGGTTTTTATATCGCACATGACCTCCAACTATCTTTCACTAGAAGTTTTATTTAAATGAGGAATTGCACTCTTAAATTAAATATAAGCAGATTTTGTTCAATTTAAATCTTTTTTTCTGAAACAATTCATGTGAGATTTTGAGAAATGTTAATCCGAATCCTACCTCACAACCCATCCAAATTTATGTTTTAAAATATAAATGATTTAAAGAGCTTTCGAAAGAAATATGCAAATTGTTCTTGTGATGTCACAAATATATACATATAAGGAAAAAGCAGTAAGAAAAAAAGATTTTGGAGATTTTATTATTATTATTATTATTATGTATATTTTTATACTGTAAATATATTATTAAATATAAATAATTAAATGAATAATTAATGATTTCAGAGTAAGAAATGTTTACAGATTACAAAAATGTTTAATGATTACAGAGGATAAAAAATTAAAAAGATTACAATTAAGTAGAAGGGAACATCAAAGATTGTAAAACGTTCATATGAAAAACATTAAAAATGATATTTCTAATAATGAATCATATTTCATTACAATATATATTTTATTATTTTTACATTTATTTTTTATCTAAAATAATAAAAGTAAGTTATCAAATAATTAAATACAAATTTCTTAAATAAAGATTTATCAAATTTATAAAAAAAAATTATTTATTCATTTCCAAATTCTCGTTTCCTCCATCATCATCATCATCATCATCATCATCATCATCATCATCATTATCATCATTATCATCATCTCCAGAACTAGTAATTGATTCAAATCTAACTTCTAGAGTTTTGTGATGTTTGCTTTACAATCCTCCACTTTAAAAATAAATCCCAAAAACAGGGACAGAGTAGCGTTAACACAGTTCTGGGTTAAAGCCGTTACAAGAAATGTGACTAATAAACACGTCATATATGAAAAGAAAGACTTGAAACAAAAAAAAATCCTAAACAGGACGTGAAGCCAGCAGCCGTAAGTGACATGCTCATACGGCCGTTTCAGTGCATCTGAGCGTAAATATTTAAAGTAGGAATGCTGTCAGAAAGCAGAAAGTGCCCGCCTCGGTGCAGGATTAATGCCACTGTGATTGAAGTGAAGACAGACTGATTAGGTCAGATTTGCTTTACAGAAGCCACCCACGATGGAGCGTGTGGCCGGGCGCCAATACTTTTAAAAACGGTTTTGTGATTTTTGTCAGATCTGGTGCTTTTCGATCGGCGTGTAAAACGTGAGTGTTTTGCACGTCGAGGTCGGTGCTGTAAAAGCGAAAGCACAAAGGCTCTTTAACGCTGCGCTCTCTGTGTGTGGCACATCATTCTGGCAGTCATGTGGTAAATATTGTGTTTCCTGTCTCCTCCTTAACTGTTTTGGTAATTGGCTTGTGTTAACCTGATGACCTGGTGAGCACTGAGGACAGGGGGGGGTGGAAGAGAGATGTAGTGTGTGTGTGTGTGTGTGTGTGTGTGTGAGATGGTGGTGGTGGCTGAAGGACGCTGCAGGGGTACACGAGGTGACTCAGGAAGCAGCGAGCTGAACGCTGAACCCTCGGCCCTCACAATGGCCTGTGCTGTTCCCCTGAGCCTCTGCTCTCAATCCCCGGCGGCGGCGGCGGCGGCGAGCGATGTGGTTCACATTAAGAGAGATAAATGATCCCTGATTCTCCTGTGACAGCACCAAAAACACACCAAGGAGCAAACGTACACACCGGGACCACTGAAACCTACACACTGATAAATCACCCCATGCACATCTGCTCAGAGATACAACTGCAGCCTGCAGGCTTTAATCGTGTTTCAGTCCAAATGTCAAGTTTGAATAAAATCTAGTAAAAAAAAAAAGTGTGGAATAATTTAGACAAAATGTCGGAAGATGATGCACTTTTGGAAACTTATTTAAAGTAATAATATTAATAATACATATACATATAAACAATCTTAATTATAGACCATATGAATGTAAACTTGTATATGTATATAAACATATACACACTATTCACCCCAAAAGGAAAAAATCTATTATGAACCCTGTCATTCCAAATCGCTGAAGCTTTTGTTTATTTTCGGAACACAAATGAAGAAAAGATTTAATCAAATCTGAGAGATTTCTGACTCTACATTAAAAGTCTGTTCACCCAAAAATCATGCATTGACGGAATCCACTTTTAAAAGTTGCATTATGCAAAAAACTACGAGTTTGCATGTGCTGGACGTATACAAAAATATCTAAAAGGATTGCTGCAGGTTTTATTGCATATGTTGCAAGTTATTATTCTGCAGTTCTTAATGGCAAAATAATCAAACTAGTTTAACACGAACGATCTCTGAACTACTCTTTACCAGATTAATGTCAATACAGTGATTGCAAATAGACATAAGGTTAATGCAAATGCACAAGCTAGCTAACTTCCTCAAATCAAACCAATGGACTGGGATTTTGCTCAGATGGGATTTGATGCATTGGTTTGATTGGTTGCATGGTTTTGCTGTAGAAAGTTATTAGCGGTCGCAGCCAACGGCGTCGCACACGTGACTAGACATAAAAAATACTGTTTTATATAGTAAAATAAAACAGTAGCTTGCGATTAATAAATTGTTCCTCATAGGTATCTTCATTGACAGTATTCAACTGCATTTACGAAGAACGATGCCTCAATGCAGGACAATTCTTAAATATTTACAGCTATTCTTTGCAATATATATATACACACACACACACACACACACACACACACACACACACACACACACACACACAAATTATATGTGTCTTCCTCTTCATGCTCCTTGTGTTTTGCAGAGGGATCACATAAGGAGGTGGGAGCTTAGTGAATAAGGCATTGGACTGTTGCTCTGAAGGTCATGAGTTCACATCCCAGCTACACCAGATAGTCATGCCATTGTCGCAACTTCATAGCTGCTCAGTTGTACGAAATGATGTAAATAGCGCTCTGGATGAGGGCTTCTGCCAAATGCCGTAAAGGTCTCGTGTCGAAGGCACATCAAGGACAGCTATCAAATAAGAATCCACAAAAGAGCTATTTTGTCTGTGTGCCTTCCTGCATGTTTCTTTTTAACCTACAGCTTTGACTCTTTGCTCTGAGCTCAATACAGGACTAAACTTTTTCCCCAGATCTGAAGAAATTGCCATACCAGCCTTGATGAAAGAGCAGAGAACTAAGTGATACCAGCCCTCTGACAAGATAATAGAAGCGTACCTGCCTCGCACCAGGCCCACGGTCCAACTCACGCAGCATCAAGCAGCAATGAAGCAGCAATGACACACAACAGTCCTGAATTTTCAGTCTCTCTCTCTTTCTCTCTCTCTCTCTCTCTCTCTCTCGCTCTCTCTTTCTCTTTATTTTCATTTGCACCATTCTCCTCTCCTGCATGGATCATTATGCCGAAAGTGTCAGACTTTGATCAGCGGAAAACAGACACACACTAGGCATTACGGAGACGTTCAGACCTACAGCACGTGTGCAGTGATGTATGTGGGAAACTGATCAAACTTGACTGCATTCAATTCATCATCGCTCACATTTAGAATTGGAGCTGCACAAACGTTTGAGCACGACATTTATTTGGCAGAAATGAACAGAAATTTCATTTCAAGAGGAAACAGAACTCACTGGAGACATTAAAGTTCAATCTGTAGAAAGTAATTGTAAATATGCAAACACACACACACGCACACACACACACACACACAGGGGCCACTGTGCTCAAAAGGACCTTTAATGCACTATATATATATATATATAGTAAGTTTTGAATTTAAGTGCCCATCACAGTTCACCTCAACAATGATAGAATTGTAACAAATGGACATTCTGTGTCACCCAGATGAGGATATGTTTATTTATGTCCATTTCGACCCAATGTTTATTCCTCATGTCACTTCAGGAAGTTTTTACTTGCCACAGTCGCCACTGGCTCACTCATTACGGATAAACGTACAACTATAAAGAACAAACTAAGAGGCAGTAAAATGATACATTCCTTTATGCAACTTTAAAACCGCTTTATATCTATAAAGATGCTTTAAGACAATGTCCACTGTTCAGTTCTGCCCTCAACACAGTTACAAAGCGCTCGCACTGGTGACTCCTTCCGCAAAAGATAAACCAAAATGTTTTCTTCCTCGTCATATCGACAATCAATATTCAAACTGTCACTATATGACTTGTATTAGCCACATATACGAGCATCAGAACACAAGCTGAATCTGAGTACAGATAGCAGCACCTCACATACACACACACACACACACACACACAGAGAACAGAGCAAAGAGCAAGCACAGGAATCCTGCATGTACACGACAGGCTTGTTCTTCAGCTCCAAGCGACACGATCACTCAGATATGACTTATATCTGTAATTTCAGAGTTCAGGAACTCTGCAGTGTAAACATGGACTCTGCTTTAAGACAGGCGCGGCTCGGCTCCTGCCAAAAATCTGGAGCTTTCTGGGCTGCTCTTCTGCTCTTTCAGGGAGGGAGAAAGGGATAGAGAGAGAAAGGGGGAGAGATGGAGAGAGAGAGAGAAGGAAGGAGAGAGAGAGAGAAAGAAAGAGAGAGAGAGAGAGAGAGAGAAGGAAGGAGAGAGAGAGAGAGAGAGAGAGAGAGAGAGAGAGAGAGAGAGAGAGAGAGAGCTGCTCAGGCCTGGTTATCCTCCTGGGTGGCC
>MU551741.1:662331-664831 GCA_024362625.1 Silurus asotus
AATAAATAAATAAAATGACCATTATAAATCTTAAAATGTACATTACATTTAATTTTATTTGTACGATTTATAATGGTGTAATTTTATTAATTAATTCATGTATTTACTTATTTACATTTATTTTTATGGCCTGAAATTTATTTCCAATTTTATGTACACAAGATGAGACAATAAATGAATAAACAAACAAACAAACAAAAACATAAACAAAAAACTTAAAATGTGTTAAAAGCCTCCACTTTTTGATTATTATCAGTTTATTTGATTATTCTTTTTGCAATAAGCAAACTTGTGAAGGATGGTGAAGGTTGGAGTTTTAAGCAGAATGGTGTCCACACACAAACACACACACACACACACACACACACACACACACACACACACACACACACACACACACACACACGTCTATCTTGACCTGATAGAGTGAGTCAAGTCCACACAAGGAGATGATTGTGGTTGGCAGTACCACACACACACACACACACACACACATACACACACACACACACACACACACACCATGTTACAGTGCACCAAGTTCTCACAGGATGGTGATTGCAGCTGTCAGTACTATACACACTCTCTGACACACACTGCTAACTCCTGTTACTTGCTTTACATGTGTATACACACACACACACACACACACACACACACACACACACACCGTGGGTGAGATTGACGCACACCCCCAGCAGCAGTAATGCAACTTTTGCTTGAGTCTCTCTGTTTTTCTCTTTCTCTCTCTCTGAAGAAGCTGTAATTAGAGCTGTGTAAGTGTGTGTGTGTATGCATCTGTGTGTGTGTGTGTATGTGGGTGCATATGTGTGTGTATGTGAGAGAGAGTGCGTTTGCACATTAGCCAAATGAGTCCTCATCCTCCTTCGGGGAGCTCAAGTTACAGTCGCGTCAGAGGCCAGACAAGCTGGGGATTCTTTCAACGAGCAAATTACAAGCAATTAGGGCACGAAAAAAGGATAACATTGAAACAGCAGGGGAGGAGGGCCAGGGTTAAGAGGAGGACTGGGTGGCTCCTGGGGGTGGGGGGTGGATGTGGGGGTGGAGGAAGGGAAGTGTGTGTGTGTGTGTGTGTGTGTGTGTATGTGGCTAAACACAGGCCTTGACCACTGCCCTCGTGATGGCACTGCAGTCCCCATGACTGCATCTAACCTGCCCTGACCTCCACCCAGACCTCAGGCCCCGCCCTTTAACCCTGGGCACTGACCCCCAGAGAGACTGCGGCCACCACCAGAGTAATAACCAGCGCAGATTTGAAAGTGGATGTGTGGGAGACGCTGACCATCACAGCCATTTTTGGATTGAATCGATGCTAACAGTGTGTAGGATGTGCAAACTTGACCTCCATCTTGAAAAACTTAATACTGCAATGTTAAGAGTGACAATGTGCAGAGCTTTTTTTCCAAATTAAGCCCACATCCAGCCAGGTTTAGTTCCAAAAGACACTCTGTCCTGAAAATCATATATATATATATATCAGCTATACACTCTACTGAATGCAAAAATGTTTGTGGACACCTAAACTTTTTGAACATCCCATTCCACATTTTGTCTCCATTCACTGTTATAAGAGCCTCCATTTTTCTGGAAGATGTTTCACCAGATTTTGGAGTGTGCTTGTGGAGATTTGGGTGAGATTTATTCAGCCACATGGGTGTAAAGTCGGGTACTGATGTAGGTGAGGACGCCTGGGGTGCAGTCAGTGTTTACATTCATCCCAAAAGGTGTTCAGTAGAGTTTATAGCTCTATAGCAGGAGATCTTCCACTTCAACACATGTAAAGCAGATGCTCATGGAGTTGATTTTATGAAGAGAAGATGTGATCAGACTGCCTCACCCCCACAGTCACACATGGAGGTGGAAGCTTAATAGTTCGGGGTTGTTTCTGAGCAGGGAAGGTTGGATTCCGGAAAGTGAAAGAAATCCTGAACCAACATGGCTCCCATTCCGTACTTCAACAACGTGCAACTCCGTCTGGACTGCGGCTCATCGGAACCGAATTCACCGTACAACAAGACGACGAGTCGAAGCGTCGAGACCAAACAGTCGTCTGGAGTGATATCTATCATGGAACGTCCCGGTCACTGCACCTACATCCTATTGAACTGCTCTGGGATGAACTGGATTGTAAAGAAATCTAGTGAAGAACATCATTGGCAAATTTTTAAAAAAGTATTTCAGCCGAATGTTTGGAGAAACGAACGCTCCAGATGCTGAGAGTGTGTAAAGCTTTCATGCTAAGGAAGGATTTTTAATTAATTAAAATAAAAGTGGAACATCTGGACATTTATAGATTTGTTTGGTCAAATTTGTATATCATGACATGAGTCTGTTGCATAGAAACAAAAGGAACATCCACGTGTCTCTCATAACTGAATAGTAAAACATTTTATCTTACAGATGGAACTATGATTCCAAAAATAAAGCGCACATTTTCGACCAATCAGATTGGAGAATCTGGAAGAAAAAAAAAATCCTG
>MU551741.1:667331-694831 GCA_024362625.1 Silurus asotus
AGCTTCAGCACGAGCTGAGAATGTGAAGTATGTCGACCGAAACCCCTGCCAGCCCCCCCACAACCCACACCACCACCACATGATGCCCCACGGACCATCCCACTCTAAGAAGGACACATGGAAAGGAAGGGTGTGTATGTGTGTGTGTGTTGTGTGTGTGTGTGTTTGTGTGTGTGTGTGTGTGTGTGTGTGTGTGTGTGTGTGTGTGTGTGTGTGTGACAGCTCTAACACTCACCAGAGCCCTCACGTCGCTAACCAAGAATGGCACGGGCCACCCTCGCTGCCAGAAGGTACGGTTTATTTTTGTAGCTCCCACACACACCCCCTAAAGCAGACCACCGAGTGCGGCTTTCGAGCTTTCGTCCATCCGCATTCTCAGGTTCTCTTCTTGCACCGGGCGGCCCGAAATGCCCCAGGAGGAGGAGGATGAAATAAAATTACCTGCACTTCTCTGATATAAACACTGATCATGTGCAGTTTAATCAAACTCCACAGGACCTCCTATAGGAGAGCGATGAGGATCAGGCTGCTTTGAAATTTACTGGTTGGAGGTTCGAGGCCCAGCACCACCAAACCGCCACTGTTGGGCCCTTGAGTGAGGCCTTTTAACCATTTCTGCTTCATGCTCCATTTTATATTTCACTGTGCTATAATATATATGTGTATTTAACAAATAAAATATTTATTTACTTTTATAATCCTTTACTCCTTTTTGTCATTGCTTCAAGCAGTTCTTTATTCTGATTGGTCGTAATCTTTTTTTTATAATTTCTATAGTAGCAGCTACATTACAGTAATAACAATAATTACAGTCCTCCAAAAAAAAAAAATGCACATTTTTGTAAGGATAAACTTTAAACTTTAATGGAAGGAGTCTCCTGTTTCAGCCAGTGGTGAACAAAGAACACAAACCATGTAACACAAACAGAGATACACGCTGTAAAATATTACTTCGGTAAAAGTAAAAGTGTCCCTTCAAACTTTCACTTGAGTAAAAGTAAAAAAGTTTTTGCCTTCAAATGTAAATTTTTTGTTTTTGTGAAAAGACTCAACACACTGATGTATTAATAAAATGATATTATTGACTTAAACTCTGATTGATTTCAATGATCATGAGCCCAAAACCTTCTTTTCAACTACGTCAATAAAAACGTGTAAATGAGGTCACGTGTGATCTGCTGAGTTCGAGTCTGGAGTTTCTTCATTATTTATTCCTCTCTAAATGTTCTGCTTGATGTTCAAACAGAGATACACGCTGTAAAATATTACTTCGGTAAAAGTAAAAGTGTCCCTTCAAACTTTCACTTGAGTAAAAGTAAAAAAGTTTTTGCCTTTAAATGTAAATTTTTTGTTTTTGTGAAAAGACTCAACACACTGATGTATTAATAAAATGATATTATTGACTTTAACACTGATTGATTTCAATGATCATGAGCCCAAAACCTTCTTTTCAACTACGTCAATAAAAACATGTAAATGAGGTCACGTGTGTTTGAGTCTGGAGTTTCTTCATCATTTATTCCTCTCTAAATGTTCTGCTTGATGTTCAACTGATGCTGAACTGTATGTTGGTGATCAGTAGATACACCGAGCACCAATTAAAACGATCCTCATTGGCGACTCGCTGCGTGTTTGACCGGTTATGTTTTTATCCTCATAAATAAAAAGGAACGACTGATTTTGCTAAATGTAGTCGAGTAAAAAGTCAAATATTTGCCTTTGAAATGTAGTGAAGTAAAAGTCTCCCCAAAAGAAAATACAATAATCCCCCGCTTTACCGCGGATCGAATCCGGTGCCTCGGGTTATCGTGTAATTGCATTTTCCACATAACTAATTCATTTGGCTGATTTTCACGGTCACTCGCACGATAGACTTAAAATCTTATAGGGAATTGTTTTTATGGAGTTTTGTGTTAAAATAATAAGATACATTAATAAAAAAATATAATGCTGAATTATAAAATGAAGTAAAATGTTAATACGGTACAGTACTGTATACATAATATAGCATTTTCAGGGTGGTGTCCATTTATAGCGTTTTTTTTGTTAATGGTTTTGGAACATAACCACCAGGATAGACGGGGGATAAAGGTGTTATAAGACGAGAATAATGCCATTTTGTTTATATTGTTGTGCTCAATGTCTGCTGGTTTTCTCCTAATAAGGTAACATACAGCGTACTATAAAAAATGTGAAAATCTACAACTCCTCGTGTGGCACAGGAGCATCTTAGTGGCAATATTTACCAATGTCTGGTATATTTGGTATATTCTGTTCATTTAATTCTGTAAATACATTTTTAAATGTTTTTCGGTACATCGATGTTCAGATTTCATTGATTCGCCGACATGTGAAATGCGAATACTGTGGCTTTTCTGCAGTTATTTATTTATATTTTTATGTTTATTGATCCCTTTGATATGTTTGTGCGATGTTCTATGCATTGTGTCTTCGAAATGTTATAAGGAATTGTTTTCCATGTTTACAGGCCGAGCTTGGGCATCTCACAACCTTCTGATTAGAAGGCTCATATTTTATCCACTGAGCTTTCACTTCCCACATGGAGCATGCTAGTAGCACTAGCAACTTTCTTTGTACCCAGTGGGGAAGAAATGATCACTGGAACATCAACATCAACTGGAAGGATCAACCAGAACACTGGAACTAAGGGGACCAAATGTCATACTAAGATGTTTTTTTGATATTCTTCTAAAACCTGAAGTTTCAAATTTCAATATTTTATTCAGAATACAACATAGATGACATATCAAATGTTTAAACTGAGAAAATACAGTGTCCCAACTTTTTTGTAATCGGTTTACCACCAACACCGTTCACCCCCGAATTATTATTGCTTTAACAATATATACAGTGTTAATTCAGTCCAAAACAAATAAACTCGACTTCGACACTCCGTAAAACCTTCACAACACTATCACATTGCTAATACAATGTCACTCAATAGTTCAACATGTTTACTGTATTGTTTTGTTAATTTAAAAATTTAAATTCATGCTAATGGAACGAAAAGCAAAAAAATGACGGTTTGTGTGCACAATAATATACATTTTCCATGTTTACAGGCCGAGCTTGGGCATCTCACAACCTTCTGATTAGAAGGCTCATATTTTATTCACTGAGCTTTCACTTTCCACATGGAGCATGCTAGTAGCACTAGCAACTTTCTTTGTACCCAGTGGGGCAGACATGATCACTGGAACATCAACATCAACTGGAAGGATCAACCAGAACACTGGAACTAAGGGGACCAAATGTCATACTAAGATGTTTTTTTGATATTCTTCTAAAACCTGAAGTTTCAAATTTCAATATTTTATTCAGAATACAACATAGATGACATATCAAATGTTTAAACTGAGAAAATACAGTGTCCCAACTTTTTTGTAATCGGTTTATATATTATATTGATTCTGTAGGATTTTATATATATTTTGATACATTATACGTAAAGCTGAATTCTCTCATTGTATTTTTTCCTATTATTATAAAAGAAAAAAATGCCATAAGGTCAAAAATGATGTAATTTGCATCACAAATGGTGATATACCTTTAAATAATGATGGTATGATGATGATTATTATTATTATTTAGGAAATCATAAAGGAAATGACATATGTTAAGGCTACATTTAAACATTGTATAGTGTACAGTCTGTTGTGTGTATTATGGTGTTTATTATTGTGTATTAATTATTCATATTTTTTATTAGTCCTGTCTTTTATAAGAATACAAGCTATATCTAAATGATTCGAAACATGATGTTGGGATGGACACACACACACACACACACACACACACACACACACACACACACACACACACACACACACACACACATACATTTTGCCAGAACAAAAATTCTTTTCTCCATTTATTAGCAAACTGCACTGCTGTCGTTATTGGCTGGAAATCTCAGCATGTGTATGAAACCTCTCGCTTTTCAGATCGAGACCCGTCTCAGAGACATCGCCACTCCAACAGTAGCGTCGGTTGTTCAGGCCGCCCTTATGGGCCTTTCCTGTCTAGACTGGAGGAGATAGGGTTAATGAAAATGCAGCCATGTCCACTGAACGCTGTCTGCTGGATCACTCCTCAGATCGTTCTTCCGAATCCAACCTCAACCCAAACTTCTTCCTGCATGTAGTTTATTCCAAGATCTTTTCAAACACGGCGTCATTTTATTTGTCAGATGCACAACCATGTACAATTACGACGTGCAGGGAAATGTTTAAGAGAACTGGTCTGTTACATGAAATGGAAGAAAACAGGGTGAAACTGATATACATAATGGAAAAAATTGAAAGATAAAACTGAATATAAGAATTTACAGCAGAATATGATTCAATTGCAATAACTTAAGAATAAATTCTGAAATTAAATGCAATAAAATTTAATAAAAAACGTATATATAATAATCAAATGGGTGGAGAAAGAAAATCAAATGGTGTGGACCAAAATTGTTCAGTCAATCACTGCTTACTTACTGGTTTATGACTTTCACTAACGGCTTTCACAGTTTTCCCACAGACAGGAGGGGTGAAGGGATGAGATTTTTGTAATGAACAAAGAAAATGAAATAACCACACAGTATCTGACTGTAGGCTGTATTTCAATTCTGCCAGCTACAATCATCTTATGGACAAAAATGGTCTCTCCACTGCCCAGACTGTTACCACCAAGTTGGAGGAAAACAATTGTATATCATGAAATAGTATGAAATTTTCTCTTCACTTGAAGCAGGAGACCCAAAACCTGTTTCAGCACGACAATGCATCTGTGCACAAAGTCAGATCTATGAAGATATGCTTCACATTGGTTGGATGTATGCAGAAGATCTCCTGCTATGGACCTCCATTCCAATCTTATGGTCAAATCTTTAGCCATACAGTCTTTGCAAGGTAACTTGCAAGAAAGACCCCATTGCAAGCTTACGGACGTGTTTTGTTTTGCGTCTTCCCATTGGTGGAGCATCACAGCGATGCTCAGGCTACAAGATTTTAATTCGAAAAAAAAACACTTTTTTAAAACGTTATGTTTCATAAAACTACTCAAATCGCAATTAAAGATTTCGGTTTAGAAATGTGTGATTTTCACGCACCGGCACACCAATAAACCTGATTTAAAAAAATATATATTCACGTTATGACGTTGTTTAGCACACGGTAACAGAGACTTAAATATGTAAAGAATCTAAACCCTGATTAGATCCTGCGGTTTGACTGCTGTCCTGGTCCTGGAGACGCCATTTTGTCCGAGTGTATAGAATAAATTTGCATGTAAATGAGATATTGAAAAATTAGATAAACACCCACGCACTCGAGTCCAAACCCGTGTGGAATTTCGACCCCCGTTACCTCCGACTTGTTTTTTTTTTTACGAGGAGAAGCTTAGTTTCGGAGACGTTCCCAGAATAAATGGTGGTCAACAGTTCAGCGTGTTGGCCCACAGAGCTCTGTAAATATAGATGGCTGTGTGCTTCAGCTACAGGGAGAATGTGCGAGCGTCTAAAGCAGAAGCGGGCGGCGTTTGCCAAGAGAGCACCTGGACGGTGTTAATCACGGCCTAGCATAAACATTTCTCCTGAAGAACATACGGCAGATCTATTCGCCTCCGCAGAACACCTCCAACACCACTGACACACACACATACACCCAGCAATCGCTCACACGGCTTTCCACCACACACACACACACACACACACACACACACACTCCACATCACATTAGGCAACAGGTCCAGGAACGCAGAAGACAACTCCACAAGCTTATTTAGCACTTTAACAACAACAGATGCAGTATGTACGGCATGAATTGTGCTCCAACAAACACGTTCTCTGCTTTTTCTCTCGCGTTTGGGTGTCGGACAAAACGCTAAGCAGAAATGTCAAGTTGTGCAAAAAATATCTAAACATTACGCAAAGCCTAGCAACGAGAAAAAAACGCAGAGCAGAAGTGTCTCATTCGCAGTGTCACAGTGACGGCTGGGCTTCATAACGTGCCTCGTTTAGCAAACTGAATATGAAATGAATTTATTCGCGTTTGCACAAGAATGAAACTGGAGCCGGTCTGAAAAAAATATGTTTTTCAAATTGATAGGATTCCAATTTGCTTTTTCTACTGTTTAGAAATAAATCCGTAAATGCAGATTGAAAAAAAACGTGATTGATATTGTTTTTTTAAACCAATCAGTCGTCAATTTGTCATTTTCAGCCTTCTTTGCCTTTTAAGGAGTTTTGTGGGCGTGGCTAAAGATAAACCAGCTTTGCTGTGCCTGAAGAGTTTTGTGTGCAAGAAAAGCAAGAAGAAAATTAATGATGCTGAGATGTTTTTATCTCTGATAGAAAGTTGGTGTAGAAAATATATTACACAAAAGTGACACAAAGATAAGATTCAACTTTATTGTTATTGTGCAAAGTACAAGTACAGAGGCAATGAAATGTAGCTAGCATCTAACCAGATGTGCACACCTGGTTAGATGCTAGCTACATTTACACACACACACACACACACACACACACACACACACACACACACACACACACACAAACCTTTATACATTGTATATTATGCTAAAAAAGTTAATAATAATAATAATAATAATAATAATAATAATAATAATAATAATAATAATAATAATAATATTGTTTTAAAAGATGAATACTCTTCTTGTTTTTAAATTTATTCATCGCATTTATTTGGAAAAGAAAGCAAAAGTATTTGCCTGCAAAGAATCTATAGCTAGAAATAATTGTAAAATATTTAAATATCGTTTATTCATAACTCTTATGATCATTATTTATAGGAAATTCTGCTATGACTAACATGTCATATTTTCCAAGCGTTTACTGTTTCTAACAAATCGTTGCATCATATATACGGTTATTCGCCTTGAGATGCTTTTATTCATCTTAACCTTGCTGTTGTTTTATTTTTTCTATTCTGCAATATTCAACATGCTTTAAATTAAACGCTTCAATGAAGAGAAATAATCTGCCAAAAGATGTAAAAACGTTTGGCTTTAAATGTGTCTATATGTTTAATAATCGTAATGACGGTGTACCTCATAATTAGTCATTTGGATCAATTTGCTGATAGTGAAGGTTTTTTGCAGTGTAGACACTAAAAGTGCACAACAAACCTACAATAAAGCACCAACAAAAAAAAAGAATAAAAGGTATAGAAATAAACAGCACTGTGAATAATTGTATAATGAGTGTAACAGAGAATAATTGTACGAAATTCATTACAGGGGATACATTAAAGGAACTCAAATTGTATCTCTGTTCCGCATGCGATTTTAAAAAGATGCAAGCTGGCATTTTGTATAGCGATGCATCATTTTGAACATATTTGCATCAGTTAAAAAAAGGATTCATTGATATATATTATTATAAAAAAAATGTATTTAGAAATAAAAGGTATAGAAATAAACAGCACTGTGAATAATTGTATAATGAGTGTAACAGAGAATAATTGTATGAAATTCATTACAGGGGATACATTAAAGGAACTCAAATTGTATCTCTGTTCCGCATGCGATTTTAAAAAGATGCAAGCTGGCATTTTGTATAGCGATGCATCATTTTGAACATATTTGCATCAGTTAAAAAAAGGATTCATTGATATATATTATTATAAAAAAAATGTATTTAGAAAATGACCAATCATTTGAGAGCAATATTTTGTATGTCGATTGATTTCTCTCAGCATCGCTGCTGCTACGCGAATATAACAAAACAGTTACTGGTGTAGAAGCCTGGAAAAAATGATTCATAATAATAATCATAATTTAATAAATATCAGTGAATTATCACAGGAGTATCTGATTTTTATTTTAGTCTGCTTGTGCTAAACACCTTCCCAACACCCCCAGTCCTGTCTGTCTTTGTCTTCTTCACCTGAACACTGGAACATTTAGTAATTAATTTATTGTTCCCAGAGCATGAGGACGAGTGTATTGTTACAAATCCCCTTCCTTCCTCAACTCATCATGTGTAAAAATAACATTCGGAATGTTTTTTGGCTTGTGGTTGTGTTTTTATATCTTAGCGGGGACCGATCCAGGCCATGTTTACTGCACTCGTTCGGTTTTTACACTCGCAAATGAAAAACGGAATGTAAATTATGATGCTTTTATTAAATGCAAACAGCAGAAAAAGGAGAAAAACGGCTTTTAATAGTTTCTGAGCCACACACAAAAATAAAGCGATCTATTTTATCTCTCCGTTTAATCACAGAAAGTGTAGAAATCACAATCTTACGATACCAAATATGATCAATTGCGTAAAGAAATATAGAATATTTCCAATCTTACATCCAATGAGCATCCGATCCAACCCTGAAAGTCAAATTAAATTGAATTGGTCTTCACTTAGAATGAAATGTCCACTCTTGAGCTGTTTGCACAAATAATAAATAATATGATGCAAACTAGAGCCGTGTTTGCTTGTGTTCTGTAAAGGTTTTAAAGATTGGCATAAGATTGTAAGAAGAAGACGTTTTGGACTCCCATGTCATTCTCTTGCTTTTAAAAAACCAGTAGTGATCCATATGAACTGCTCGGACTGAAGCCAGAGTGATGGATGAATTTGCTGAAAAATAGTTATTACATCATTTATATTAAACTTTAAAACACGACGTCCTAAAATAGTCCTTATGAGGAAAAGAAATTCTAAAAGGTTTACTTTTGGCTTTTGAGGTTAAAAGCATAACATCAATTAGCTGCATTAATAAGTGTGGCAAAACAAGGATTTCATAAGGATAACAAGACAGACTAGCATGTGTGTGTGTGTGTGTGTGTGTGTGTGTGTGTGTGTGTGTGTGTGTGTGTGTGTGTGTGAACCTTTTTCTAACCCCCAGTCAGCAAAACACTGTAAATCATTTCGGTGGCGCTCGGCCATCAGCCGTGTATCTGCGCAAACGCTGGAAAGGTTAATGGATCATAATTACTGTCACTTTTCATAAATGTTCAATTTTTCTCTCCTTAGAGATTTAGAAAACGTACTCCAGACTCAAACTCAAGGAAGAAGAACAGGAAGAAGAAGAAGAAAAAGAAGAAGAAGAGGAAGAAGAGGAAGAAGAAGTAGAAAAAGAAGAAGAAGAGGAAGAAGAAGAAAAAGAAGATTTAGAAGAGGAAAAAGAAGTAGTAGAAGAAGAAGAAGAAGTAGAAAAAGAAGATGGAGAAGAGGAAAAAGTAGTAGAAGAAGAAGAATGGGAAAAGAGAAAAAGAAGAAGTAGGGGAAAGGAGAAGAAGAAGAAAAGAAGAAGAAGAAGAAGAAAAAGAAGAAGGGGAAAGGAGAATAAGAAGAAAAAGAAGAAAAAGAAGAAGGAGAAAGGAAAAAAAAAAAGAAGAAGATGAAGAAGAAGAAAAAGAAGAAGGGGAAAGGAAAAGAAGAAGAAAAAAGAAGAAGAGGAAGAAGAAGAAGAAGAAGAAGGAGAAAAAGAAGAAGAGGAGGAAGAAGAAGAAATAGAAGGAAAAGAAGACACTTAATTTTTGGTTAATTAAATCATATTTGTGTCACTTTAATACTCTGAATTAGAGGCAGAAAGACGATTCAGTCTATCAAGATCATTAAAATTGAATCTTTACTTAGTCTTTTAATATGTTTTAGATGCAATTAAGCGTTTTTAAGTGTTTTTAACATTATATTCATATTGCTGCCAAAACAGTCGTGTAGAGCATCAACAACATTAACTTCTTACAGCTACAGGAGCTCGTCTGTTGGATCGGAGCAACATGGACCAGCCTTCACTCCTCACCTGCATCAATGAGCCTCATCCCCCACGACCCTGTCGCCGGTTCAGCACTGTTCCTTCCTTGGAGCACTTTTGATAGACACTGACCAATGCAGACCAGAAACATCCCACAAGAGCTGCAGTTTTGGAGACGCTCTGACCCAGACGTCTAGACGTCACAATTTGTCTCTCGAATCTTTACGTTCACCCATTTTTCCTGCTTCCAACAGAAGAACAGAAGCTTCTGCTAGAATTTTAATGTGCTGTATACGTGACGAGTATAAAACATCTTTCTTTTCCTTTTTTCTGAAAGAAATCTCTTGCTTCCTTAAACATATTACTTCCTGTATTTACTTATATTATAGCAGCTATAAACAGTCATTCCCTCACCAGTCTTTCTCTCTGTTTTAAAAAAAAAAAGCAACAAACATGCCATTGGTGAGAATTCGGTGCACGTCGACTCATCTGTCCGAATGAATTATAGCCGTTTCAAAGCACTCGCACGGGAGACTCTTTTCATAAATTATAAATAAGTGTTTCTTTTTATAAAACTTGTCTCTGTGTCTCTGTGGAATCTGTTACTATACAAGGTCGAGGCAAAAAGTTTCAAGACTGGTTTTGTAACATGCCAACGGATGTCAGCGCAAGGCTGCATGCACAGTCACAGGGAGCACCGACCTTCATAAGTCTGTGTGGCAAAAGACATCATGGGTGCTTGTTGGTTACCATGTCTGAAATTCCAGTCACGTGCGCACCCTGTCACTGAGCTCTCCTCACACGTGAGTTTCTCGCCGGAAACAACATAATCTCACTTCCGCTTTTACTCCACTCGCCCGATTTGGCTTGTGTGGACTTCGCCCTCTTCCCGAAAATGAAGATCCAGCTCGAAGGTCGTTGCAGAGATACAGCAAGAATTGAAGAAAGTGCTTCATATGCTTTGAAAAAAAAGACTTCCAGGACACATTCCAGAACTCTTTGAGCGCCGTATTGCTGTGCAAGGAGACTATTTTGTAGGATTTAATGTGCACTATTGCTGCTATAGAAAAAGAATCAGCACACTTTAACCAATCAGATTTGAGAATGTGATAGATAAAACAATGCAGTCTGAGGGAACGAGACGCTGCATCAGAACGCTTTGGGAAGCTAATCATTCCGATGCAGCTGGAGTTCCTGAAAGGGAACATCTCTGGGTTATGTATGTAACCCTAGTTCCCTGAGGGAACGAGACTTTGGGAAGCTGAACGTTTAGATGCAGCTCGAGTTCCTGAAAGGGAACTCAAAAGTTAGCAACACCAACCTATTTTCTGTAACCTACATTTGGTAACTGTAGATTCTTCAGTGTGAGATCTTCACCACGAGAGAAATTATGAGCTTTCTTTATTTCATGCATTTAACTGGTAAATGTCGTTATCCCATGTGGATCACAAACCCACCCTCTGAATTGTGGGATAAAAGCATAAATCTGGCAACCTCCAAAGGCTCACACAACTTTGCCTTGGATTCAAAAAGAGAAAGAGATTTTGAACAGATGCTCGTCGACAGCTTTAGCAACAGCTCCAACACGTGTCCGAGACTTGTCCTATGGTGAGGTGAGGTCGGGGTGCTAATGCGAAAGGACAAGGAGGGAAATTTCCAAGTGGAGAAACATGGCAGCCGTGACACAGCCAACAAGTCTCCTCCGACAGCTCATTACATTACCCGGCTCGCCTGATCCAGCTGCGCAGTCCAAATGGGAACAGATCGCCATCTCATTTTCACACTGTTTTTCAAACGAGTGCTGCATGACCTCATACACACCTGGCATATCTCTCTGACTCCTTCTCTCGCTTTCTCTCTTTTTCTCTTTCTCTTCGGGTCTCAATGAGGTGTTTTCCAAAGACATGGTGAGTCAAAAAGAGATCATTGTTGCCTCAAAGTCTATTTTTTTAATTCACACATGCCACCCACGTGCTTGTGAGACTTTTTTTTTACCCTCCTCGCAGTCGCACGTTGATTATCCTTCGGAGTGTTTGCACATTAAAGTCCAATCCAGTGAAATCGAGGCAACATGGGAATTAGCGTCAAAACTATTAACACAACGCTCACTCAAATTAGTGTCCCTATTCTTTTCTGCGTATCTCTATCACAGGAAAAAGCAGTGGAAAAAAAATGAGCATTTATTTATATATTTTTTTTCCCAGGACAAACTCTACGAGGCATGCACAATCAGTTGAACAAATATTTCTCCAACTCTAAAACATCCAGAGGGAATTTAAACTGGCGTAAACACACCCACAGGAGCAAAAAGGGGCAAAGCTCAACGTTGGGGCTGCACCCTGAGATTTACTAGAAGACCTCCCTGAAATGCTTCGGATTTTTTTTTCCACCTGTAAAATTTTATTTTTTCCAGAAAAGGTTCGATTGCACAAGTTCGGCATGTGCAAACATTTTCTTACGTCTGTAAAAGGCGAGCAAAAACAAAATAACGGCCCTCACACAATGGCCTGAGTGAGGATCTTTCCGGAAGCAGTCGCACCGCATGCCGGGGGCGAAGGCGCATAAAGCGTACGCTGGATGTGTGTTTTCCTTGGAACGTGGATCGAGCTTCTGCTTGTGTGCGAGTTTTCATAGCGGAAAAAAACAAGAAGGAGTCACGTGGTACACTGTGATTCTGTGATTCTTTTCCAACATGGGAATTGTCAAAAAGAGAGAGAGAAAAAAAACAACAACAATATTTTTGAAGCCTGGAGATAATATCCTGCAAAATGAGGCAAATGAGTTTCAGTGGAAAAGGAAGTGAGTGATAGGAGGGTATTATCACAAGGAAGGAAATGTTTAAGCTCTGGAAGATGACAGCGGTTCTCGGGCTATGCACCGCACACAGCAATTAACTCATACTCGAAGCCAGGCCCTTCGATAAGAGCGCTGCTGCTGCTGCTTATCCTCCACAGTCGCTATCAGATGTCATGCAAAAGCCACATTATTGTCTGCTGAGATTGCACATAGTGCTGCACCTCATACCCAATCTGATTGGTCCGTAGGCGTGGATTCTGTACCAGCACCTCGATCATTGCGTGATCGTTTAATCCCCTTTTGCTCTTATAATAACGTCTAGTCATCTAGGAAGATGTTCATTTGGTTTGGAGATTTCTGCTCATTCAGCCACATGGTGTTAGGAAAGGAGATCTTCCACTCCAAACCTCGGAAAGCATATCTTCATGTAGCTGGATTTGTGCACAGGTGCATTGTCATGCTGGAACAGGAAGCAGCAGATACGGCTGGAACAGTCAGCTTTCTCAATACTTTTGCTCATATTGTTCCCCCAAAAGACACATTCACATTTATCTATTTTGTACAGCTGACCTGTTAATGTTTACTGGGATAGTGGAAGGCTGTGGCTAAGGCTCTGGGTTACTGATCAGAAGAAAAAGGGGTTAAAGCCCTGCCCCACTTGGGCCCTTGAGCAAGGCCCTAAACCCTCTGTGCACCAGGGGTGTTGTATCATGGCTGACCCCATCTTTCTAACATTGCTGAGATATGCGGAGACACAATTTTTACTGTGCTGTAAAATACATTCCAATGTTTTTTCAAGGGTAAGGATCTACAGTAGCATCGAGATTCGAATTCATAACCTCCTGATTGGTAGTCCAGCATCTTAACCACTGAACTGCTATTACTAAGGACTGAAGAAATCACTTTTGTGAAGGATTTGTCTTATTTATAAACAATAAAAGGGTCATAAAACGAGTTTCAATTTAATTCAGGTTTCACACTTTTAACATTGGACAATGTTTTAAAGAAGCTTTTTCCAGAATGTACATTTTAATATAAGTGGATTATGTGGATTTATCCCAGATCACCAGTCTGGGGTGACTGTGGCTTCCTACGTGAGATGGTACGAGGAGGAAAGGAACTTGAGAGGAACCCACTCTCATTTGAATAAAATAGGGAGTATGGCATAATTACAAAATCTTTCATGTAACACATCTAAAAGTCAAATGAATGAATAGTTTTTATTTTTCATTCATTTTATTTAAAAAAAAATAATTATAGATAACAATAAATTGTAAATTAATTAAATTATAAATAAAAATATAAATAAATGAATTAAATTGTAATACATTTGTTGAATTTAAAATCACAGACTGTGCTAAAAAAAAAATAATAATAATTTTGGACGGTGTAATGAAACACTTTACAAATTAAAGCATAACTACACACATTAGAGCAGTGATACACACACTTTTTCAGCATGCGAGATACTTATAAAATGACCAAGTCAAAATAATCTACCTGCTATAAAAATGGATAAATAAATATCTCTTTTTATGTCATGCGATCGAGCTGATGCTGCCTCATATTACAATTGATTATTATAATTGTATAATTTTTACAATTTATTTAATAATAAACAAAACATTTATTGGTTTATAATAAAAACAATTATTTTGTGATATATCCACGAGGCAAGTTAGTTCCTACAGATGCGATCAACGATCCCTCACCAACTTCTCTCGTTCTTTGCTTCTCTCTCTCTCAAAAAAAACAAACCAAAAAAAAACGCTCATCCCTTTAACTAGATACAGAAACTGCAGGAGTCATAAACTCCTCTTTCCTGATTAACTTCATAAAAAGGACCATGACTGTTACAAAGCACTGACACCTGACTGCTACGGAAAAACTAATATATTATCTGGAAATAGTCTGAGCCATGCTGGATATAACACACACCTTCTGACCAATCAGTGGCTTTGCTGAATAAAGAGGAGTAACAAAGAATGAAGGAAGTAAAAAAATACAGTATAATGAGTAACTTGGGTGAAAAATGACTGTACTGTTACTAACTGCTTCCTACCACCTGAGTCAATAAGCAGAGTCT
Source organism: Silurus asotus (assembly GCA_024362625.1). Taxonomy (NCBI): domain Eukaryota; kingdom Metazoa; phylum Chordata; class Actinopteri; order Siluriformes; family Siluridae; genus Silurus; species Silurus asotus. The sequence continues at coordinate 681,945 of MU551741.1, forward strand.
TTTATTGATGTTACATTATGACGCCTTCCTGACTGATCATAATAAAGATCTCGCTTTGGAGCTCTGAGTCACATGATCAAATAATGACGATGATGTCATATATCAAACCAAAACTTACAAAATACAAGATATACAGATTATCGAAGATATACAGATATACTATCTGTGTACACATAACTCGGTTATTAAAGCATCACGATTTTGTCAAAAGGGTTTAATAAGCATAATGCGAATAATAAAATCAAACCCACAGACATACACTTGTGGAAACATTTCCATAGAAAGTATATGCTTTTTATTGATTCCACATTTAGTCCCCATTTGCTCACAGAATGACCTCCACTCTTCTGGGAGGATATTCCACTACATTTTAAAGTGTGTTAGTTGAGATATGGTTGATGATAAGGTGATATGAGAAGGCTTGGTTGTGAAGTCAGCATGAAAAGTTCCTCCCAACTATGTTTAATAGGGTTGGAGCTCTGTAGTAGGAGATCTTGGAGGAAATCCACTTCAATCCATGTAAAAAAAAAAAACATTTTCATGTCACAATGTGATTCTGGAATTGGTTTGGTTTGCCTGGCTAAGTAAAGGGAAAAGTAAATTTTACCGAATGAAAACATGTTCTATACAATTGTGTACCTCCAACGTGATAGCAGTTTATGAAAGACCATCTAATATTATCTCTTCTTATCTTATTTTATTTGTGTTCATCAGCCTCAAAGGTATTACAAAAGGCAGATGTAGGTGAGAAGACCTGGGGTGCAGTCAGATTTCCAATTTATCCCAATGATGTTCAGTAGGGTTGAGATCAGAGAGCAGGCCAATCAAGATCTTCTTCTCCAAAGCATGCAAAACAGATCTTACAGGAATTCACTTTGTGCACAGGGGCACTGCCATGCTGGAACAGGTTTGGGTTTCCAAGTTCAAGTGAATGCAAAACTTTATTATACAGCTGTGTGGTAACAGTTTGGAAAAGACCCGCAGGTATATATATATAGCAGGAAAGGTCAGGTGACCCAATACGTTTGGAAATATAGTGTATGTCATGAATCAGGGTTCTGACTAGTGCTAATCTGAAGTCCTAATACTTTTTTGTATATATAGTAAAACTAAATAAATCCTCTAAAGGTCTGTACCAGTTTGGGAAAGAAGGTTGTGGTCACAGCAAGGTTGAGGTCACAGCAACCATCAAAACACTCCGAAGCTATATTACTATTAAAGCTGTTCTTATGCCAGTTGACGTCAATTAGAATATCTTTTAGGAGGTTTTATGTTCTGTATCTTTATTCTAGTCTCGAATAGCTAATATAGATGTCATTTAGCTCTTTAAACACTATCCTTAGGTACATAGTCACTAATTTATTCAATGAGCCATCCAGTGGTGCAGCAAGGTCAGCTGGAGATGCAACGAGCACACGGCAAACTCTCCATCACACATAAGGGTTGTGACCTACTGTACCTAATTTTGACAACCTGTGTTCACTGGTGTGCTGAAAAAAAGTGCCAAGTGCAGGAACAAACGTCTGCGCACATAAAGGTCAAAATCTGTGAAGCCCATCTCAGGTCTGTACGCAAAAAAACTCCTGTGTGTGCGCTAAGGGAAAAGTGGGCACATTGTGGTTTGGCTCGGGGCTCAGTTTATAAAATTCAAACAGGTCGACCCAAAAACCTAGCCTCGACTTTTAAAACACTTCACGTTTGATTGGAGCGAACATCCTGGCCCTGGGCATCCTCCCACCCTGACACCAACATCCACAGGAATTCTCTCCATGCCACAGCGGGTGGGAAGCTGGAGCCAGACCTATCGTAACACCAGTTTACTTACTGTTTCAGCAACAGACTGGTACTGAATTTTCTAAAATGGTGCTGCTTTAGATTTTAGCATTCATGCTCAGTAGGAATTGCAGATACTTGATGAGCCTTTGGGGACCCTCTTTCTTGTAATCGCTGTGTATCCTATTGAAACTTTGGAGGCACACAAGTGTGTAGGACATCTTTGGATGAAGTAGGTGTCAGAAGGGGTCCATTCACTTGATCTAGGAGACCCAACCTGTTCCAGTATGACAATGCCCCTGTGCACAAAGCCATCTCCATGAAGATCCTGGATACAGTAGTTGGATTGGAAGATCTTTAGTGACCTGCTATAGAGCTCTAAACCCTACCAAACACCTTTCTGATGAATGTGAACACTAAAGCATGATGAACCTGATCCATCACACTTAAAAATCTAGTGAAACATCTTCCCAGAAGATTGGAGGTTACTATAACAGCAAATAGGGGACTAAATGTGGAATGGAATTTTTTTTTAAAAATTACACCAATCTTATGGTCAGTTTTCCACAAACATTTGTGTATATAGTGTATGTGATGTGTGACCGACACAAATTTTGGGTTAAATTTCTCTCTGGAAGACTTTTAACAGCTCCAAATGCTCATTTATAAATGCATGACATTCACACGACTTCTGTAGAATATACAGTATGTATTATACGTATGTTATGGGCGCAAACTTTTGATCTGATATCTCTACAGACGATTTAATCTCTGGAACAAAACTATTATTTGAGCACCTTCTTTTTCCTCACCATGTCTCTGGACTCTCTGCTTTAGGAAAGCGATGCAACATTCCAGCTTTATTGACAAGTTTTGGTTGCCAATGGACTGTGGAACGTGGCACGCCTGGGTGGTGAGGTGCACATGTGTGCAGCAGGCCTGTGGCTGAGGCTCATCCCTCCATAAACATACATGTAGACTGGGAACCTATGAGGCATTCACATGGGCCCCACTGTGCCTACTTTTCTTTCTCAATGCCGCAGAAAAAAACTTTTTAAACTGCGTCCATGTCCTGGCCATTTCAGGTTTCAGGTTGACTGTTTAATAAATAAAAAATAGAGAATTTCTGAAAATAAAGTCACATTACACGTGCATACTACTGATATTTGTAACATGTAAAGATATATTAGTTTGAGTAAACGTTATAATATTCTGGGGCAAAAAGACACATATCAGGGCAACATTTTTTTATTCATCTATAAAAATATATAATACATATAATATTATCACTGGTGGACGAAGCACACACCATGTACTTATGATAAAGTAGATCTACTCGCTACAATATGACTACAGTAAAAGAGTCCATTTAACTTTCAATTGAGTAAAAATAAAAGTGTTACATTTAAATGTACTTAAGTATCCAAAGTACTGATTTATTGTAACTATAATGTTCCTATTATGATTTTTATTACAAGACTCTTTACTTCATCACCTCAGTTTATGTAAAAAGACTCGAATGTGACTCTCAGCACACTGATCTATTAATAGAATGATATTTTATGACCCAAACGCTGATTGATTTCTATTACAATCATCATGAACACAAAATCTTCTTTTGAACTATTTCGAAAAATATTGTAAATAATCACACGTGTGTTGTGTCGAGTTCGAGTCTGGAGTTTCCTCATCGTTTATTCCTCTCCAAATGTTCTGCCTGATGTTGAACTGATGCTGAACTGTATGTCGGTGATCAGTAGACACAAAGCGGCAATCAGAACAAGTTTAAAACAGAAAACAGAGCATGTGCTCGATCCTGATTGGTGGTTTTCTGCGTGTTTGGCCAGTTTTTATCCACTCTTAAAAAAAGGAATGACTGATTTAGGAAAATACAGTTTACTGTGAAATGTAGTAAAGTAAAAGTCTCACCAAATGGAAATACTTTAGTAAAGTAGATTCTTATATGTTTGTTCTTTATAAATATAAGTTGGCTGTAATGAGTGAGCCAGTGGCGACTGTGGCATGGAAAAACTCCCTGAGAGGGCATGAGGAAAAACTGGCACCGAACTGAACCCATCTTCATCTGGGTGACACCGAATGTCCATCATTACAGGTGAATCATTGATCACATCAACATCCTAAAAATCTATGAAGTTTTCTATAATTCTTTTATACAACTTTACACCCTCTTTCTCTCAGTAAAGCTGCTTTGAGACACTGTCCATTGTTAAACATTCTATACAAATAAAAATGAATTATAATTTAATTGAATTCATTAAGATATTGTGGATTTCATTCCTGTATTGAGTGCTCTGGAGTCTCACCAGTAAATTGACCAATGTCTGCTATTTCCTCTCCTTTATGCCTCTTTTATTTAAAGGGGGTTTCTATAACATGTAGACTTGCCATAGGGTTTATTCTGTTTATCCATAAAACAACTACTAGAGAACTAATGCAGAGCACATCAGTGTCTACAGAAAAAATCTATATATTCAATAATAATAATAATAATAATAATAATAATAATAATAATAATAATAATAATATTATAATAATCTTTATTTTTTATATAGCATATTTAAATGTTATATCATAAAGCGCTTTTTAGCATCAAAAAAGGAAATAAAATAAAAGAAAGGAAGAACACATTACAGATACATCACAAAAACACTAACATCAGTTCTTTCGAAAACGTAACATCTTATTAGTTGACCTGAAACACTTTATGTCCAAGTGTTCAAGTGTTAATTCTAAAATAATTGAATACAATTCAATCGCCTGATGATCAGATTAGTGCATTAAATTAAATGAGTGATAATAACAATAATCGTAATTATTTTGAGTTTGTAATTACGAGTTGGAAAGATGTCATGATGAGTCATTAAGTCATAATGTGATAAATATTGAAATAAAAAGTCTAAAATAAAATACGATTCCAAAATAATGTCATAGCACTCAAAATGTGTGTTTGGCATGTTTCGTAAATAAAAAAATAAAAAAATAAAAAAATAAAAAAAATTTTAAACCTTCTTTAACGCCTTTGTTAAATTAAGAAAATTATAAAAATGAACAGGAAAAAAAGATTGAAAGGCTTTAGGATTGGGTCTAAATACAATACCATACAAAACAACACAACAATGAAAACAACAACCCTACAGAACATGTATAAATAAAGCTATAGGTTGTGTTGTAACATTTTAGTAGGATGCCTGTAAGGTTTTTTCTTTAACACCTTTGGAATGTGAAAGAAAAATTGTTTATAGCTGCAATAATGTGAGCAAGAACAGGAACTAATTCATTTCATGAAAGTTTTAAAACCTATACAGTGTAGTGCCTGTTAAAAGTACAGTATGGAGTCTTTTACACAGCTTTACAGGACATCGTCTCTGCATCTTCACTGTCTCGGCTGTCTCAGCATCTCGAGACATTGTCCAGACCATTTTTTTCTCCAAACGTTCAGCTGAAACACTTCGCCGTGCCTCCTGGAAAAACTTGCCAACAATGTTCTTCACTAGTTGGAGATTTCTTTCTTGTGATCCAGTTCATCCCAGAGCAGTTCAGTAGGATTGAGGTGCAGCGACTGGGCAGGTTGTTCCATGAGAGACATCGCTCCAGACGACTGTTTGCTCTATAAATAGAGCCTCCAACCTTCGCTGTGACTGTGGTGATGATGCAGTCTGATCACATCTTCTCTCCTGTTCTCTTTCTTACACACGTTCTTCTGTGAGAGATAAAAAATTATTGTTTTCTTCAGGACTATTAGACAGCTATTAAAGTGTTTATTTGAATTAGGACATGAAAAAAATAGGGAAGGAAAATAGCAAAAACCTTTAGAAAGCTTATTAAAAAAAGGAAATGCACATGATCAAAGAGTTTAAATCGTTTTAATTTTTTTTTTTTTTTTCACCCAACTGGAAAAAAGGATGAAAATAATATCAAACCTTTATATAAATAATAAAAGATTTTATAAAAATAAATAAAAAATCCACAAAGACATGATCAGATAGTGAAAAAGAATATCCTGAATATTTGATTGTATTTTATGGCTTTTTCACTTTAGTGTGTTTTCTTATGCCTCCTCCTTCACTTCCCTTCTTGACCTTTAGCGTGTCTCACGGTCGACAGCGAGAGCCTCGAGGGTCACTTTTGCGTGATCTGAGAAGGACTCAGCCTAGAATTTTCGATGTCTCAGCTTCCTGCCATTCTACACGTGTCACCAAGCCTTTATATTGGAATTCCTATAGGAACCCTGACAGTCGGAGATCTGTCGGCTCCAGGAACAAAGCTCCTCTTCCATACTCTGACCTCGCTGGGGAAAAAGTGACCATCAATAGAATGCGGTATGAAGTCGGCTGGAATGAGCGTGGAGCGTTCTCAGGGTTGGTCAGAGCTTGGAAAAAGGGGGGCAGCTTGGGAGGTCTTGTACTGGAGGTACACTTGCAGTGACAGGATGTGCTGCTGTTTGCTGGGGTTTAACCCTGTAATTATCATAGGACCAGATACATCGCATGCACGCGAGAAAGCCGCCATGTCTTTTCAGTCATATGCTAAAAAAAAAAAAAGCGTGTCAGGTTGCACGAGTTTGTGGGATCACTTTACAGAACATAAGAATGCAGAAGAAATGTTGTCAAGGCGTGATTTACAATCGCCATTTGCAGAACAAACAGTTATGCTCATACACTCACAGGACACCTACGCACATTAATACGACCGCAACACGTGTAAAATCGGCCGCCTTTTAACGCTGTGGATGGAAGCCGTGTGCTGTCTCGTCACACTCCATAAACCCTAAGCAGTGATTAAAGCATCAATCATGCAACATGAAAAAAAAAAAACCTGGTCTTTTTTTTTTTTTTACCGTCAACACAGAGTCGGCTGAGTGACAGGAATATGGATGCTGTTGCTGGTAAATGAGCTCTAACGGTTCCTCGGGGTCTCACGACACGGCCGGACGGTGCTCTCGGCCTGCTGATAGAATTAAGGAGCACTTGAACCGTGCGGCTCGCACTTCCTGAAGCAATTACCGTGACGCAGCAGGGCCACCGGGCTCAGCAGGCCGTGTGTGTGGAGCGGCCGAGGATTCGAGGGGTGTTTACACACGGCTACGCGGGGAGCATCCCACCACCCACGCAATGTTAAAAAAAAACACATTGAGTTTTTCCTCCATGTGTTTTTAGAGTCCGAGCCATCAAAAATGCCCGACTCGGCACATAACGTGAGGAAATGTTACGTTACATTACAGACAGATGTCCTTCATACGCCTGTAGGAGAGGAATAAATACAGAAATGACAATGAAGAGAGTCAAATTTATACCATGAAAAAACACTTTATATGTAATAAAAAATTTATTAGATGTTTTAGAAGGAAGTTATTTGAAATATCTTCATAATCATCATCATCATCATCACAGGTGTAGGATTTGTCATACGGTTGATAATTCTAGTATTTTTTTCTAATTGAAATGTACGTCATGATTTACAAATGACTAATCCAGATTTTTCCAGATCGAGATTTGTCAAATTTCCTTTTTTCCTGTTGCTGTCCTGTTGTGGGCTTGTCGTTACTTAATGGTTAAGAAATTGTACCATTGTACTCTACCACTCCTGGGCCCCTGAGAATGGCCCTTAACTCCATAGCTGCTCAGTTGTTTGGATAAACACATGTAAGTCGCTCTAGATAAGGATGTGTCGATGTCTGCCAAATTATGTAAAATATTAATATTTTTTTGCAACAAACTTAATAAAAGAGAAAAACACAAAAACTTGGACAGTAAATGTGGAAGAAGTTCTGCAAACAAATGAGTGTTGACATTTTTGTCATAATTTGTGTAAAATAGAGAACAGGAGAGAAGATGTGATCCCTCACCCTCACACTCACACATAGAGGTGGAAGCCTAATGGTGTGGGGTTGTTTTGGAGCAGGGAAGGTTGGAGAATTATTTCCAGTAAGTAGAAAGTGAACCAACATGGCAACCATTCCATATTTCAACACCATGCAATTCCGTCTGGACTGCGGCTCATTGTACCCGACTTTACCGTACAACAAAACAATGAGCCGAAGACTACGTCCGGAAACTGTAAGCATTATTTAGAGAGCAAACAGTCGTCTGGAGTAATATCTAGCATGACCTGCCCAGTCACTGCACCTCAATCCTACTGAACTGCTCTGGGAGGAGCTGGATTCCAACTAGTGAAGAAGTTTCACATCTGAATATTTAAATATTTGTTTAGTTGAAATAAATCTCAATAATGTTACATTACTAAGTTTGTTGCATAAAAACAAAAGGAACATGCAAGTGTCTGAAAAAGAAGACAGACACAGTAAACCTGATCTTATGTTCTACATGTTTTAAGCCCAATCCTTGATACTTAAATTAAAAATGTTAGAGAGTGTGTAAACTTTTGAGTGGCAGTGTAACTCAGCAATGACGTGTTTGAAATAAAGCGCACCCACCTGCCAGACTGAGCAAGATGTGCCATTTAAGCAGCTATTTTGGTGAGTAACTCTCATGAGGAGGAGGCATCCGGATGATGATGTACTTCAATTTGACAATCAACAACATCAGGTCTGAAATTTCTCCAGCTTCCTGCTCACAACTTTATCTGCCATTAACTCACCTTTGGGGATTGAGTCACAAAAATGAACGAAACTAAACATTATAACTGTGGTTTTAAGATAACTGTCGCTCTGGAGAAGATCTGCCACGTACAATAAATGTAATTGTGTTGTCATGTACGTTACAATCTCACGTTAAATTACACGTTACATGAGAACATGTTACGTTACATTACAGACAGATGTTCTTCATCGGCATGTAGGAGAAAAGGTTGGAGCCTCCTGATTTAGTATGACAATATAATCACTATGATTAGCTGCTGCTAATTAATTTAAATAATTTAATTCATTAATCAAACAGTGCTGCAGAGGCCACGCCCACAAGAATATCATTATTAAAAAAGGAAAAAATTAAATATGCAAAATGAGTAGGGTGCCAAAACATATGTAAAGTCCCATGTATACTGTACATTGCAAAAATTCAGAATTGCCATTACTGTGGCAGATTTATTCATGTTTTGAATCTATTTTTTTATAAATAATAAACAAATTGATTCAGTTTGATGGAGTAAAAAATAAATAAAAATGCACCACTAATTTATTAAATGCTTGAATTTATAAAACATTATGACAAAAAACAGTGTGAAATTAATAAATACAATTATTATTATTGCAAATATATCAATAATAATATCAATAATAATAATATCAATAATAATAATAATAATAATAATAATAATAATAATAATAATAATAATATTTGTTAGGTCATCAGTCATGCCTTGAGTCAGAGTGTGTGAGCTTTAAGGGTGTGTTTATTTTTAGACGAGTCTGCATTAAATTTAATTAGCACAAAACGTCTCGAACAAATCGCCTGAATTCCCAACTGCCCTCAGAGAAGGAAACGCTTGGAATTCTGCCCCGGGAAGGTCACTACTAGAGCGTTAGAGCTGCACCGTGGTCAGGGTTAAAGGTCATGGAGTCGAGTCGTTTCGCTCGGCCCTGGCGCCTGCCGGCACAGACCTCAATTTGTTACAAAAAAAAAACGGCAAAGCCGGAGCTCAGAGGGCTTCCCTGGCAAAACACAGGGGGTTAAACACAAAGCAGCTAGCCCAAGGCCACTCAGGTGAAATTCCACATCCTGACTCTGGCCAGGCAGATACGAGGAATTTTACCCCTCTAGACTTGTGCTCTGAAAAAACACACAAGGGGTTATCTTCCTGAAGGGTGTGCTGGAATCAACAAGAGGTATACGAGGAACTATTACTACTCCACCCAGACCTACGCCTCATTATCACTGGATTAATGTCAGATCTTACACCATGTGTAGGGGGCGCACTCGAGCGCTCAGTGCCCCTGACCCTCACTGTAAAGAGCTCATAATTATCATTACTAGAAGACTTAAACATCAAACGTGAAATTCTGTACATTTAAAACCATTTTCTGTATCCGTATGTATGAGTTTCTCAGGATCTTCTCACCCAGTTTCATTTAGGAGGAGCTTCAGAAACTTCTCAAATTGTTTGCAGAGATTTTAGATTTAAAAAGGGTTATATCGTTTAAAAATCTATTTGTCTGTCTGTCTGTCTGTCTGTCTGTCTGTCTGTCTGTCTGTCTGTCTGTCTATCTATCTATCTATCTATCTATCTATCTATCTATCTATCTATCTATCTATCTATCTGATGTGCTGTATGTATAATAGCTGAGGATTAAAATAAACCGCAGTCACTTGCCAGATTGAATAATGTGTGTATTTAAGCAGCTGTTTTTGATATCTGATAATCTGATAAGCAGGAAATGTCCTGATCATATATTACACGCTAATAATCCACGTTAATTTTCTTCAGCTCCCTATTTGAATTAATATTTTTTTTAAATATATATATAAATTTGAATATTTTTAGAGACTCTGCTCTTTCCTGATAATTTTATATTCTGTTTTTCTTTCTCCAGAATGCTTCCCTTTAGTCTCCTGTGATCAGTCAATCAAAACGACAGTCACTCATATATCACTCTTGTGTTATTGTCTTGTCTTTTACTTTAACAATAGATCCTGAATAGGATTCATCCTAATGACTAAATAGAGCAGATCAGATCAGACAGACCAACAGACAGACAGACAGATGGTGACATTCTGTCTTGTCTCTGCATAGCATCCCATCTCTCTCTCTCTCTCTCTCTCTCTCTCTCTCTCTTTTTCCATGGAGCCCCTTTCCACAGACACATGGGCTGCAGCTCAGGTCCAAACAGCTCCATGTCTCTTCCTGTTTCTTGCACCAGGTGTTAGCGAGTAATTACCACAGCCAATGAGCCGAAGCCTCTGACATGCTAATTGCTCCTTGATGCTTGGCGAAAGAACCTGAGCACCGGACCGCACCCTGAACATCCTGACGTCTCAGAGGATAAATATGTGCAGCATGTGTATCAGGACAGACAGCGGATGAATCTAGGAGTCGCCGGGGGTCGTTTGGTATCGTATTAACTTCTATAAAAGCCTGTGTGTGTGAGTGTGTGTGTGAGTGTGTGTGTGTGTGTTGGTTGGTGCAGTTAGAGCCGAAGGGCCGAGCTCTGGGCCTTGATTTGGCCCAGCTGGAGGAAGCGAGTGATCAGAGCTGGGTTGGTGCAGACAGAGCTAAAGTAAACAGGCGCAGTGGCTGAGCAGGCAGTTAGCAGCCCTCGGACAGATGATCGGGGGGCCTGCGTGGACCACACACACAGCCGTGCGACTCCAGGACCACACAGGGACTCAAAAGGGGAGTGTACTCGGGCCTACGCTACAAGCAAATACACGCCCCATCGACAGGGCGATCCTACGGGCAAAGGCTAGAACCGGGTCAGGGCAGAGCGTGCGGCATGAACAATCCGGCATGGGCTGTAAATACGCCGTTTCAAAGCAGGCTTTGCTTCAACATTCAAAAATATTCCTATTTTTATTTACCGTACAAACGGAAACACGTCATGTTATCACTTAAATGTAGGTACACGCTGCAAAAACTGCTGATCTAGTCAAAACTTACAATCTTCTTTCTAGCCCAAAAAAATCTTAGCGATCTTATTTCAGGACTAAAATACAAGAACAGATTGTGCAAGATTATTTTGTTTCTGGATTATTTATCTTTTTTTTTCAGCTGCAAGATTCAGCTGCAAATTAAGCTAATTACCCTCAGAGACATCATTTGAGGCCATGCATCTTTTAAGAGTTTTAAAGTTACCCAGTAAAAAAAATGCTGACTAATCACACTTAGAACTTGTTCATGAGTATAATTCCTTTCAAAAGCTTGTTTGATGTCAACACCAACACATTTATTCACATCTTTAAAACAAATTCTGCTATGAAGTCAACATTCTTTCCAAAACTTATCTGTAGATTATTGTTTTTTGGAACTTTGTTCTTTATAAGAAGAACTGATGGCTCTTTACTAAGTCGTTCTATAGTTAGATTTCAGTTATTCAGTATTAAATACATTCAATAATGTTTTATGTTGCAATAAATTCATGTATTTTAAGAAGCAGCGAGTAATGATTTCACTTAGTTTTTTTGCGTGTTATTAATGCATCTTCATTTGCATAAAGAATTGCTGACAATAAGGATGTGTGCTTTTTGTCGATTTTTAATAATGACCTTGTTTTAAGTTTGCATCGTTTAATTTTAAGACAGAATATAATGATGACGATAATTAAATTAGGATGAATTCTCTTGTTCTCTGGTTTAAAGATATTTTCATATAAATGATGATGATGATGATGATGTTCAATAAAATAATAATTTCTTAATTTTTTGATGTTTAGACATTTATTTTTTGCAGTGGGTTTCTATAAAATTTGAAGAATGACAAAAAAATTGTCCGGATTCTTGATTTGATGGTGTTTTTTGTGAGGAAACATTTGTTTATTAATATTTATAGAAGGAGTCTCCAGTGATAGTGTTATAGCGAGAAGCTCAGCCATTCTTGTGACATTAATTCAAGAAAAGAAAAAACACTGGTGACTGAAGTTTGGAGAAAATAAAACCAGGAGCTAAGCTGCTTTAAGGAGGATATAAAATGTAAATGTGATTTTAAATAGATTAAAAAAAAATGCATCGTTTATTAATTAATAATAAAATCTCAGTAAATCCTTCAGGATGTTGGAAATCTTAAAATTGAGGTATTAATTTATTTTCCTATAACAAGAGCAAACAGTGTAATATTAAGAATTTCATACTGAAGATACTTTCTCTCTCTTTCTCTCTCTCTCTCTCTCATTCTCTCTTATTATCTCTCTCTCTCTCTTTCATTCTCTCTCTTTCTCTCTCTTTCTCTATCTCTCTTTCTCATTCTCCCTTATTATCTCTCTCTCTCTTTCATTCGCTCTCTTTCTCTCTCTTTCTCTCTCTCTCTTTCTCATTCTCTCTCTCTCTTTCTCATTCTCTCTTATTATCTCTCTCTCACTCTTCCATTCTCTCTCTTTCTCTCTCTCTTTCTCATTCTCTCTTATTATCTCTCTCTCTCTTTCACTCTCTCTCTTTCTCTCTCTTTCTCTATCTCTCTTTCTCATTCTCTCTTATTATCTCTCTCTC
>MU551741.1:699831-711536 GCA_024362625.1 Silurus asotus
ACTTCTCACACACTTCTCACACACTTCTTACACACATCCAACAAACATCTCACACACTTCTCACATACATCTCATAAACATCTCACACACTTCTCACAGACTTCTCACACACATATCACACACATCTCACACATGTCTCACACACACATCTAACAAACATCTTACACACTTCTTACACACACCTCGCGCACTTCTCACAGTCACATGCTCTCACACACATCTCACAAACCTCTCTCAAACATCTTACGCACATCTCACAAACATCTCACACACTCCTCACACACATCTCATAAACATCTCATGCACTTCTCACCCACATCTCACACACTTCTTACACACACCTCACACACTTCTCACACACATATCTCACAAACATCTCATGTACTTCTCACACACATCTCACAACTTCTCACAAACATCTTACGCACATCTCACAAACATCTCACAAACCTCTCACACACGTCTCACAAACATCTCATGCATGCCTTCACAGACCCATACCTGTTCCAGCATCACAATTCCCCTGTGCACTGGAGTGCTGACTGCACTCCAGGCCACCTCCCCTCACCTCACCTACATCACCTGACCTCACCTCACCTCACCTACATCACCTCACCTCACCTCACCTACATCACTAAGCCTTCACTTCACTTCACTTTAGTTCTTTATTTGTTTCTCGAATGCAGTTTGGTTGCAGAATACAAGACTATCACATGAGATAGATGAAGCACACACTTTCTCCAAGATGTTTTTACCTAAAATGTAAAAAGTTCACCTAAAATGATTTGTTTCTCGAATGGCAGAAGGGAGGAGATGAAACTCATGATACATCGAGTGGAAATCATCTGACAAAATGCCCTCAGCTTCACCCAAACCTGTCTATGATATATATTATATTGACAAAATATTGACACCATATAAAAGAAATGTTGTTGTTGGAATGTGCTTTTTGGGAATCACATTCCACATTTTGCTCCTGATTTGCTCTTATCATTCCCTCCACTCTTCCGGGAAGATGTTCCACTAGATCTGTGCTTGTAGGCATTTGTGTTCATCAGACACAAGGGTGTTAGTAAAGTCGGGTACTGATGTAGGTATTAAGGTGAGAAGGTCTGGGGTGCAGTCAGCGTTCACATTCATCCCAAAAGTGTTGGGATGAGATCAGAGCTCTATAGGAGGCAACTCAAGATCTTCCTCTGCTCACTTTGTGCACAGATGCATCACCATGCTGGAACAGGTTTTGGGTTTCCAAGTTCAAGTGAACGCAAAATTCAATTGTATCGCATCCAAAGACGTCCTGTACAATCCTGTGCCTCCGGCTTTGTGGTAACAGTTTGGAGAAGAACCACATGTGGAAGGAAAGGTCAGGTGTCCCTTTGGTCCATACAGTGTTATGGGCCGAAGTCGTCTGCTTCATCCACATCATTCCCCATCACATGTAGAGAATTAAAGCAACACAGCAATGAAACGATAACAGAGACTCAATGCAAGACCTGTAGAACCAGCACGTCAATCTGTGTGTGTTCTTTCAGTTCTTCAGGAAATAAAAGTCTGAAGAAACACCAGAACTTTAAAATTCCTTGAGTACTGGATTGTTGTGAAAATTCTAAATGATGAATAATGGAGTAGAATCCAGCAGGATGGGAATCCTGGAGTACAGAAAGAACAACAGAAAGTGTTTTCTCGATTCTCCATATTTTAACTTTTGAGTTGTTAAGTTGAGTTGTGATTGACCTGGCCACTCTCTCTCTCTCTCTCTCTCTCTCTCTCTCTCTCTCTCTCTCTCTCTCTCTCTCTCTCTCTGATGAGGTTGGTAAGCGGTCATTTGGCAGATCGTCACTTCGTTGGCCTTGTTGCCCTTTCACCCACACTGCTACACTAAATACCCCTAATTGATGCATCTGTCTGTCACTGTGCAGCATCTGATTTGCCCAGGAGCTCCTGTTTCATCTCCCCGGGATTGGAAAAGACTAAAAACAAGCTCGGGTTACAACTGACTCACAGCTTCTATCAAACTTCCAGCTCTCCTGCTCGGACTGCTGGACCGATCCTGGGCCTGTAACGATTTCAAACTCCCTGAAAACATCATCATGAAATCCCCAGTACAGAAGATCAGCTGTGTGATGTTTAAAAATCGCTGTAAAACGCGTCGACTTTTCTATTAACGCCGGCAGTAAAACGTTCCAGACGATCTGTTCCCATATATAGTGTTCAGCTGAACGTGAGGAATTCCAGCGCTTTTACAGAGCGCCTGCGTTCTCGCTGCTGGGCCATAAAGATGGAAAGTCAAGGCAGTCAGGTTTTTATGCACCACAAGGCAGGACCTTTTCTTTTTATGAGAGATAGATCACACTGATTGTGTAAAGAAAAGCAAAAGACCAAAAACTTAAACACACAAACACACACACACACACACACACACACACAAAACGTCTGGTCCTGGCTGTCATCAACGAGACCGAAAGGACTGAACTCTTATCACTAAACCGTGTGTCACTCAGAAATCATACACACACACACACACACACACACACACACACACACACACACATTCACATCCACACACACACAGAGGCCAGACATCATGCACGTGGCCAGAGCAAAAGAACTAATAAACATTGAGAAAGGGCAATCCTCTGTTAGTGAAACACACACACACACACACACACACACACACACACACACACACATGCTGATGCTTACAACTCAAATAAATATGTTGAATCTCAAATATATAGTCTAAGAGTCCAGTGATTTGACTCATAGAGCTTTCAGATCAAATTCAAGCTAAATAAATAATCTAAAATAAACATCAAAACATATTAAATAAGGAATTGTAGGATTTTATCGAAGATAATAAATAAATAATATATATTTTATTCATACAGCAAATCTGCCTGTCTTAAAGCATCATCGCGTAAAATCATCTCCGACAGTGCAGCTGCGTTTCGTCCTATTTCACGTGAATGAAGTTGAAGCACACAAGCTCCGCCCCTTATCATACACTATATTAACAAACGTTTGTGGACACCTGACCATAAGACTGGTGTGTTTCCTTTTGTACATCCCATTCCACATTGAGTCCCTATTTGCTGTTATAATAACATCTACTATTCTGAGAAGATGTTCCACTGGATTTTGGAATGTGCTCATAGAGATTTTCCGACATTCATCTACAAGGTTGTTAGTAAAGTAGGGTTTTGATGTAGGTGAGGTGAGGAGGCCGCACAGTCAGCGTTTACATTCACCCAAAAGGTGTTCAATAGTGTTTATAGCCATATAAGATCTATAACAGGAGATCTTCTACAACAAATTACTTTTTTTTACAAATATCTTAATGGAGCTGGCTTTGTGCAGAGGGGCATCGTCTTTTGTGTCTCCAAGTTTAGAAGTTCCACATCCAAAGACGTCTTATACGACTGTGTGCCACCAACATGTTGGGGAAGATCCAGATATGACTGGAAAAAGTCAGATGTCCCAATTATTAGATAGATAGATAGATAGATCGATAGATCGATAGATCGATAGATAGATAGATAGATAGATAGATAGATAGATAGATAGATAGATAGATAGATAGATAGATATACAGTACAGACCAAAAGTTTGGACACACCTTCTCATTCAAAGAGTTTTCTTTATTTTCATGTCTATGAAAATTGTAGATTCACACTGAAGGCATCAAAACTATGAATGAACACATGTGGAATTATATATGGAATTATATACATAACAAAAAAGTGTGAAACAACTGAAAAATCTCATATTGTAGGTTCTTCAAAGTCGCCACCTTTTGCTTTGATTACTGCTTTGCACACTCTTGGCATTCTCTTGATGAGCTTCAAGAGGTAGTCACCTGAAATGGTCTTTCAACAGTCTTGAAGGAGTTCCTTGAGAGATGCTTGGCACTTGTTGGCCCTTTTGCCTTCACTCTGCGGTCCAGCTCACCCCTAAACCATCTCGATTGGGTTCAGGTCCGGTGACTGTGGAGGTCAGGTCATCTGGCGCAGCACCCCATCACTCTCCTTCTTGGTCAGATAGCCCTTGATGCCTTCAGTGTGACTCTACAATTTTCATAGTCATGAAAATAAAGAAAACTCTTTGAATGAGAAGGTGTGTCTAAACTTTTGGTCTGTACTGTAGATATATGTAAAAGAAGATCACACACAGTGTATACAGAGATGGTATAAAGATACACAATTAAAAAATTAGGTACATTCATTGACATCATACCAAAATATTATTAAATATTATTATTACATTTGATGGAATCTCACCAATGTTTTTTTGTTGTTAAATGGGTTAAAAAAAACTTTATTTCTTTATTTATTTATTTATTTATTTAGTAAAAAAGTGTGAAATAAAACCTTGAGCTTATAAGTTGCACGAATACCAAAATAATTACACATGTACTGAAGTGAAATATGAAGAATGTGGCCTTCTAGAAATTTTCAATGATACACTGTAGATTTCTACATAAAAACTTTTAGGATTGATTTGCTCTCCTGATGTTTAGTTCTCCGAAATATGAACTTGCAAACTTCTGCATAGACACTGTAAAAAAATTCATTCTTAACTGGCTCCAATTGTGCAAGCAGGAGGTCTCGTGGAACCGAATTCTGCGTGTAAACTCGGCGAGGAGAAATCAAATCAGAGTGGGTTTAAGTAGTGATTTGAGCTGGGATTTGAGTAAATCATTTGGATTGTGTGCTATTAGCGTAGCAAGCGTTCATGTGACCTCATCGCAGCCGGCCGGGACCACCACGCCGATCCGCCGGCAGCTTGCCGTCCTCCACAGTCCGGGTGTCGAAGTGTGTTTTCACTTCATATATTACAACAAGGTTTTTCGGCTGAACAAAGGACTGCCTATCCAGCTCTGTATTTATTATTCATTCATCTATCTGTTCCCTTAATCAGCAGAACAACACGCGCACACACATGGCCGGACATGAGCGCTCCTCTAAACGTAACCAGATCCAGCTTGCGGGCAGGAGCAGCAAGCCGGAGGGAAAGCGTTCGCCTGAAAATAACGTGTGAAATGATGACGGAGAGGTGACGGATGAGGATAAAATAAGGATGAAGGTTTGATGGATTAGCATGAAGTACTAGCAAAGAGTGAGGAATCTAGGAGGGGGGGGGTTTGGAAGGGGGTATGAAGAGATTCTAAAACGTGAAAATAATTAACGTGGCTTAATGTGATTAGACAGCGTTTTCAAAATACTAAACTAAAACACAAATAATGAAAAATTCCATGTACTGACAAGCAGATGAGCCCAGGATACGAACGTAACACGTTTAATTAGGTGTTTTTTTCTCCCATAGGCTATTAAGGAAAAGGCTTACCAGGGCGAAATGCAGTAATGCTGATAACTCACATTAATGATAACGCATACTATGTACAGACACGCAGATTCCAGAACACGAACGTGAAGCGTTTGCTCGCGATTCAAGTGTTTTTTTCCCGTAGAAACTGTTAAGATCAAACTCAAACAAACTGTGTGTCTGTACATAATACGCTTTATTATTATTATTGTGTTTACTGATTTAGTTTTTAAAAAATGCTGCCTGACTGCATTAAACCACATGAAGTGTATTTGTGACGTTAAGCGTTTTAGAATGTCCCGAATTACAAAGACATGGATAGCACAAGATGTGTAATGAATGTGTGAATGCATTACTGTTTACGCATTTGTGCGTGTGTGTGTGCGTGTGTGTGTGTGTGTGTGTGTTCTCACAGCACAGCCGGATGCTCTACACAAGGTGAACTCCAGCATGCCATCATTTATCTTCGGAAGTCAGGTTTAAGAGCTCGGTCCCACACAAGACTGTCCATTTCACAACTCTATAACAGGACTCCGAAGACCTCGCTGACGCATCGTCTGACCCCTGAAAGAGAGAGAAAGATAGAGAGAAGGAGAAAGAGATAGAGAGAGTAAAAGGACAAGAGGGGGAACATGTTTAAATCACCTTCCCTGACATCGACCACCTGGTGCTCAACATCCCGCCCAGCGCTCACACAGCTGTCCCGCTGAGCGATAAAGAAGACATCGCAGGAGCGTAAACACGGTGCAAGCACTTTTCTCTGTCATCAATAAACAGGAATCATTGAAGTTCATCTGGACTTGAGAACACTTCATTTCTCGCGAAACATCTTGGATTTTGTACAGATGTTCTGCCGAAACGTCTTAACACCTCGTTAAATTCCCTTTTTACCTCCTCAGTGCCAGGCTGTGTGAAGTCACTAGAAGTCTGCCGCATTTGATGCGGCGATTATAAACGTCTGCATAGCTATTGAGAATTGTGTGTATAGCTAGCTAGGAACTAGCTAACGTTCGCTAATGTTTGATGCACTGACAAACAAAATAGCAGCAGGGATGATTTCGTTCGAGGGGCTGCTTATGTTGAGAAAATGTATCATTCAGTTCAAGACTTTCAACATTTGCGTATTCGATCTTGATATTTATTGGCCTTTAAATGTTTTAATTTTAATTATAGACACAGAAAATGGTGGGTTTTGGAATGTTATCTCGAATATAGATAACAAAAGTAATTGTGTGTGTGTGTGTGTTTTTATGTGTGTGTGAAAGAAAGAGAGAGAGAGTTTGTGTGTGTGTGTGTGTGTGTGTGTGTGTGTGTGTGTGTGTGTGTGTGTGTGTGAGAGAGAGAGAGAGAGAGAGAAAGAGAGAGAGAGAAAGAGAGAGAAAGAGAGAGAGAGAGAGAGAGAGAGAGACAGGAGCCAGTCCGGCGGGACGACCACAGAAATTTGACTCCGCTTCCTGAGTCAGGAAGAAACTCAGCAATGATTCCAATAGTGTGTTTTAGTGTGTGTGTGTGTGTGTGTGTGTGTGTGTGTGTGCCAGTAGTTACACACATCTAAATTTGTTTTGCCTCATCTCATTAAAGTAGCAGGAATTGTTGCAGGTTCAGATGGCTGTTCCTCTGGCGTGTAAATATTTGAGGTAAAAAGGTTTAAGTTCAGTGTGACAGCAAATCGGATTAAACCTGCACTTCCTCAAAGCTCGGCCGAATCCGACCACCGGCCACGATGCCGATCTGCTTTATATACAACGAGATGCCAATCAGTTCATATCGAGTAGCTAAGTGCTTAAAATCCATGACAAGATCTATGCGATCAGACGTCACAATAGCAGCGTCTAACTGATCCCTTACTTGATCCAATAGAATCCGATCTAATTCCTAACAATGCTGATATCTGGAGGGCAACGGTGATGTGTTTGGGTTTATTCGGAATATAGTTTCAATAATAAGATCTATACAGAGATTTACTATGGAGCACGTTGTGTTATTTTCTACTCATTTCAAAATCTTTACAAATTTTTTTTCTATTGCTCATCAAATATTTTTTTTTTTGATGTAAAGATTTTATGTTTGAAAAGTAATTTCAATAATTAAGCAATTTAAATAGTTAAATTGAAATTTACATTGAGATTGAACTAGTAATTTAATTAATATTTTTTTTATATTGTATGAGATATATATATATATATATATTATAATCATTGAAAATTGTGACTTTGAGTTATTTGGGTTTTGGGGCCTCTTAAACAACTCGTATGTTAAAAAACTGATCAGTGCATCATCCATCATTCTGGCTTTACTTCAAGAAATTCATATGAATCACTACATGCATTTCAAGAGAAACAAGGGAGTGACCGAAAATAGGAGTCGTACACACGTCTTCTTCTTACGGTAAAATGCACAATATTTTCACACACACTGCAGATGAAATTACATTTTTCTCTTATTTCTGATATTAAATTACAAAAGAAATGAAGGTGTCATAATTTACATTTTGTTCACTAATTATAGATCCAAAAACAAATGAACACAACATACATGAGCTCCTCAATGTTGCTTGTGATTAATATTAACTCTAAACTGTATAATTTATATACAATTATTAATTAAACACGTCAGGGTTCAGGCAAAAAGAAAAGGTTTCTGCTTTAGACTCCCAGTCAACATTCTCAAGACTTTTATACTATATGCACTTTTCTGGCTTTGTGTTTTAGGATCCTAAAGACTCCAATCTGATTGGCTCACAGCAGCATTTTGTATGTTCACCAAGAGGACAGATTGAGTTTTATCAGAGCCAGATCCAGCAAATCTAGTCCTTCTTGTAAAATCTGTCCACTCGTTGGCCATATTAAAAGCACTCCCAGGTAGTCCCATGTGAATGTAGCAAGACCCATGCTGCGTATTCCAGAAATAGATTAACGAGAAGACATTTAACATCCATGGTTTGTAATGTAGAGTAAATAGAATGTTTGGTTATTAAAAAGAAATCACTTTAGTTAGTTACTCTACAGAGAAGCATGATATCATGTATGTGTGTTATGTAAAACAGCTGGCAGGTTATTACAAAGTATTATGTAAAACATTAAATGGAGAGATATTACAATGGTTACAGATGGGCTGAAAAATCTGTTGTCAATCAAGTAGATCCTTTCTGCTGAACAGATCTTGGTCAGGGTTAGTGCTGAAAAGTGCCAGACTTTCAAAACAAAAAAAGACCAACAATGTGGACCATTAAAGCAATACTTTCCCATGTTTTCTAGATTTTCATGTTGATCATGTTGACCACGTTTACACATACAGTACATGCTCACTTCTGAAACACTCAGCCGTAAACAAGACAAAATCCTGACACAGTGACGCACCATTAGTGATAATAAAAACTTCTTCGCAGTGAGATAAACATCCTGATATCTCTGGAGCATCTCCTAGCAGAATCTGGTGAGACATCGTCCCAGGATTTCATTCAAACTCACTGCACATTTGAACCTGCTGGCTTTTCTGGTGAAAGCTCACGCCTCCCAGACACATTTCAGCAACGGATACGGTTCTGACACAAAAAGCAGCTCAACGCAAACCATTTCCTTTTACATCCTCTTGCTTTCTTACTACATAAATTCCAGACCTGGGTAGTTTCAGAAGAAGGTTAGCTTCGTAAGTGTGTCTGGATAGCACTTTAGCTGGATGGTTTTTACTTCCCGCATGTTGAAAAAGTGATATTTCATAGAAAACATCTCCATCAAATCCTTTGCACGGCTCTTGGCAGGATGTGATGAGCTCTAGACAGTGAAATGAAACAGTGAATTATGGCTTGGCTTCCGACGTTGCCAAGTTACTTTAACGGCTGCCACTTACAGGCAGACTGAAATCGATCGAAAAAGGAGGAAGCTGTTTAAGAAGAACAGACGACGAAGGTCGAATGTTCTTGGCTGAAGTGGAGTTTAGAGGTGAGTGCGCGACATGCCGGTGAACGCCTCTATTCACTGACTCAAGGCCTTCAAACCCCGAAGACGGTGCCATGTTTGTGTTCACAGCTAATTTGCGCTCACTTCAAAAAGGTCTGACCTGAATCGCCTCACGTGAGCATCTGACCACAGGTGGAAGGCAACGCGCTCATTCTTGCCAAGTGCCATTTAGCGGCGAGGACAAGTCCAGTCTCCGGCCTGTGGGATCACGTTCCTCATCTCGGATTTTTCCTCTATTGCTTTCACAAGGTTTTCGAACTACGCAAGCGGAGAAGACCGTCCTTGACATCTCATAATTGTTCAGATTTCTGTTACCTTTTTTCCCCCTTATTGGATTACAACATGTACAATTTAAGTCTAAACATCACAACAGTGTTGTTGAATTTCCTTCAAATACTAAGGAAAAAAATAACATAATTGTGGCGCATTACAAAAAGAACTTACAAAAGTATTAGGACAGCTGATGTGTGGTTCTTCCCACAACTGTTACCACAAAGCTGGAGGCACACAATTGTACAGGAAGTCCTCCAATGCTGCAGCATGACATTTTCCCTCTCACTTGAATTAGGAGACCCAAACCTGTTCCAGCATGACATTTGTGCACAAATCCAGCTCCATAAAGATCTTCTCTACATGGTTTGGATGTATATGGAAGATCTCCTGCTATAAAGCTCCAACCCTATTGAACACCTTGCATCCCAGGCCTCCTCACTTTCTCACCTACATCAGTACCTGACTTTACTAACACCCTTGTGTGTGGTTTAATACATCTCACACAAATCTCCACAAGCACACTCCAAAATCTCATGCAACATCTTCCCAGGAGAGTGAAGGCTACTATAACTGCAAATGGAGACTAGATGTGGTATCTAATGTTCAAAAAGATGAACATATCAATCTTTAGTAGATGTTAGTAGATGCAGTGATTAATTAGGAGTGAATAAATAGTGCTGTATTTACAAATATGTCAATATTAATTGCAGAAAACCTCCAGATGAATTCCTGAGTAAATGAAGTGGTGATATAGATAATATTTTAAATGAATAATAAAGGAATAGATATTTAGTACCATCATTTACGAAGGTTTACGAAGCACTAAGAGGCCACGCATCATAAAATTTTTTCTTTCTTGTTTTCTCGAGTTGTTTTGTCTTGATAACGACTTTGTGATTTTGACAAAAACAAATATTGTTCGAGAGAAAAATGAGTGGTGATAACGAGAAAAACCAATAAGGAAAAAAAAACATTACAATGCATGGTCTCTTAGGATTTCCAAAATCATGTGACATTGAGTGCATTCTGTTTTTCTGAATATCTAATTTAAGAGCTCAGAATGTAACAAGTGAAACTGTTGTGAGGGCGTCTCGATAAGGATCGTCATGGTGATGATAACGAGATGTTTCTCCGCTATCTGGAAAAAACCTCTGTGAAAAAAAAGCCGTAAAGACTTTACGATGTATCATTTTTTGGA
Organism: Silurus asotus; assembly: GCA_024362625.1. Lineage (NCBI taxonomy): Eukaryota > Metazoa > Chordata > Actinopteri > Siluriformes > Siluridae > Silurus > Silurus asotus. Next base: position 710,584 of record MU551741.1, read on the forward strand.
GTTATTGTAGAACTGAAAGCGTGAGTCATACTCATGTAGGGAGGTGTGTGATCTGTTTCTCTGGCGTGACACAAGCGGCCGTGACTCATGATTCAGATTTACAAGCATTGTCTTGTAAACAGAAAAAAAGCATATTGTTGTTAACTCGGTGACAAACAATCTAACGAATGAAGCGAATAAAAAAGTTCGCAAACTTAAACATACATGCTGTACGTAAGATAAAGTGCTCAGGATTTGGTTAATGGACATTGATGAAGAAATTTCATTAATTATCCTTTTTCTATGTTGAGGTTTGATGAATGTAGGAGAACAATGGCTTGTTTAGTCTGCACAAGTGCCTCTGAGTAGCTGCTAGAACGAACGACATTAACTACATGTTGTTTGCTTATGTCTGGCTGAAGTGACAGCAGTGGCACTTGTGTGATTGTTCACGATCGTTAGAAACGAAAGAGAAAAGACTGTTCAGCAAATATCAATTAATTACACTGTTACAGTCGGCTTTCATGTAACTTTTGTAAATGTATTTCTTCCTCTGGAAACATTTTGTTTTTATGGAAATTACTTTAGCGTGGAACTTACAAACTAAACATTTAGATTACAAATATTTACAAAATAACGGTAATTAGCTGTAAACCCTGCTGCCAGAAACTTGCTGGATTTACACAAATTCATAGTTACTTCATATATATATAATTTAAATATTAACTTAATTGTATATTGATTAATTGTATCTCTTCATTTAGTCTAAAAACATAAATTAATAAAACTTACAAACTAAACATTTAGATTACAAATATTTACAAAATAACGGTAATTAGCTGTAAACCCTGCTGCCAGAAACTTGCTGGATTTACACAAATTCATAGTTACTTCATATATATATAATTTAAATATTAACTTAATTGTATATTGATTAATTGTATCTCTTCATTTAGTCTAAAAACATAAATTAA
>MU551741.1:713110-731110 GCA_024362625.1 Silurus asotus
GTGTGTGTGTGTGAGTGAGCACATGTTTGTGAGCAGCACAGGGAGTAAGTCGGTGTGGTTAGCTCCCTGATTGCCGGTGCTCGGCTCCCCACATGAAAGCAGGCCTCCTCCTCCTTCTCCTCAGGGGAAGGGATTCCTGGCTACTCTGCAAATGAGGAATAAAAGGGATGAGGAAAAAGTAGGGGGGACAGACAAGTTAATACGGAGGGAGGGGTCCCAATTCGACTCCCAGGCTCGTCCTGGCGCTCATCCAAACCCCGATCCCTAACACATTGCAGAGTGAAGAGTACACAAACCCTCCACCTACTCGACTTCCCTCCCCAGGGTTCTCACTTCTTCATCTTCTTCTCATCTTCTTCTTCTTCTACTTTTTTTTTTAGCTCCGTCTTAATTGGGAAAACAAATGAATCTTTCAGTGGCCACTACAACCCTGCCATACATCAGTCATGACAATGTTAGCTTTATTAAGGAGGTCTTGTGCTGAGCTGAGCCATATGTTAGCCTCTGCCCCTTGTGCACACACAGCTTCACCTCTACACTGCCGTAATAGAGAACGTAATTGCCTGCCCTTTTATTATTAAAGGTAATTTGCGCTCTAATAGAATTCGTTCAACAGCGTTCTTGTCTTTTTCGCCGGGACCCGACGCAGCTTTTGAAAAACACACGTGCCAGGAAGTCATTTCGAGGGAATTTTGCATCGCCATCATGTTTTATTACATAATGTAATTAGGATATATGATAAATATATGTAATGACTCGATGCATTAAATTCCACTCGATCATTATGATGTACTGACAGGGAAATTAACCTCAGGAGAGAAACGGTTAGCGCTTAGTGCTACGACTAATGCAGTGTCTTTGGAAATATATACAGTACATTTGGAAAATATTCAGCCCTCCCTTCACTTAACACTTAAAAAAAAAATAATAATAATAATAATAAAAAAATATTATATATGTTATTATATTTTATATATAATATCTGTTTTATAAAAAAATATTTAAGTAGAATAATTTCAAAAAATGTTATTGTCACAACAATCAAATACACTTTTAATTTAAATTATTTTAAACAATTTTTTTTTTTTAAGTAATCAAAATTATTAGCCATCCTCCGTCAGTCAGACAGGAAAGGAGGCCTATTGAGTAAAAGAAAACAAAAAGCTTCACTTACTTATAAATCATCCTTCTAACGCTAAATAAATCCATTATGGTAACTGTAAGACAGTTAGTGATGCCTAACTCAGCTTTCCCAACTTTAATAAAGATTTAAAAAAAAAACATCTTCAGTATGCGAGTATGTAATGCTGCATGTAACCTAGCTAGAAAGCTAATTAAGGCATTCTTTCTAATGAATCAGGCTAAGCTAATGATAGCTGGTTTGTTCGTTAAGCATGCAAACCTTTGCACATAGAAAAACACTAGTAGCAAAAAAGATTAATGCCGAAAAATTCAAGTCCACCTGATAAATATTGTAGCATTAATGAGCTAATTTATCGGACTCAAGTAATGTTGCTTACATTGCTTTAGTTTTCAGTATTTAGAAGATTGAGCATGGCCAGTACAGTGCTAAAAGAAAAAGAACAACAAAAGATTATTTTCTCTGAAAATCATATTGGTTCTAAGAATTCAAACTCTTACTCATATATAAAGATGTTGTGGTAACTGTCATTGAGCTACTGATGGAACAGCAATTTATTTCATGTAGATAACAAATGAAGCTCACATAATTATTACATTATCCAAACAAGCTAACAGCAAATTAGCTAGGATAGCTAACTCTAGTAACAAAGCTAACAAAGACTTTGTAGCTAACAAGGAAGTTCTAGAAAACGAGTAAGCTAATAAGCTATTTTACAAGCTAGATTACTCTAAAAAACAAACAAGAACTACAAAAAATAAAACAGTTGAGATAACATACGGTAATTATATCCATTGATGCAGTTAAGCAAGCTAATTGTGTTTGTATGCAAACTCTGGTATCAAACTTTTAATACCAGATTAATCAGGTTTTATTCTACTATTTCTAATTAACTGACCTGTGATATGAACTAGCAAATGCTAAGCTAATCATGGGATTTGATTGTGCTACATGCACATGGAAAAGAATAGAATATGATTGTAGCTAGTATATAAATTATCCTTATGTGATGGTAATTTGGCTTTGCATTCTAGAGCTCCATTTTTACCCATCGCCCCTTTAATACTTTAAATTAGTGTACTGAAGCTTAGGCATGTTTTCTTTGTGACTAGCGATAATCAGATGAGTGGGAGGGAGAAATATGGTGAATAAGACAAAGATTTATGGATAGATGCTGATATCAGCATGCTCTTATCATAATCTCAAAGCCTGAAAAAAAGAACGAGTGTGGTCAACAGGCTCTCACTCCACCCATCCATCCTGGCTTGTTCAAACAGTCCAGATAACATCTGCCTTCAACATGAGCTTCTCTGTTACCACAACATTCAGAATCCCGGAGGAAACTTCACTCCTCCTGACAACAGCAGCTTCAGCAAACACTACAGAACAAGCAGAGAAGTGTTCACATGAGCTTACGGATATTTAGCAACACTTTTTGTGGATTTTTTTCCTTTGAGTGTGAATGCGACTATATTACTTGTTTGAAAGTCACCATGTTGAAGAGGAGGGTGTAAAACTGAGAGGACATGCTAATAATAACATGCCATTAACATACTTCTTTAAAGTAGGTAAATGTCAGAAAACACAAACATGTTTAACACAATGGGGACTTCGTTCAACGCTGTTAAGGAGAAAGTTCAAAAAGCTGTATCATATTAATAAATAATAGTTATTAGCTGTCTGAGATTAGATGCAGGATCTACAGTACAATGTCCTGTGTTTGTTGTTGCATTCCAAACAATCATCGATTAGCATTAGTGATATGTAGCTGCACTTCTTTTGGAGCTACTGTTATAGAAGCGAATCAGCTAATCAGAATTATCTGGTGATAAAACATGCTAACAGATGATAGGACTTGTTTTGACAGCTCCCCCAGTGAGTTGGCACTGGATCACCGTGACCCCCGACTGGATTAAAGCGATTACCGATGAGATGAATTAATAAACAGCTCAGTCATGGTGTTAGCAGTTAGCTTGCAATAGAGCCCTGATTTGATGAATAGGAATTTGAAGAGCATGTGCTGCAGAACTGGGCTGGAGTTACTCAGCTAGAAAAATTTCCACAGTTTCCACACCAGTCTAGATTGAGCAATAGTAAATAAGGGTATATTTCACAGAGTCATGCTTGCTCAGAATTCCTGAACAGTAAAGCCAAAATAAAAGCTAGGGTGTATTAGACAAACGATCCCGGAAGCGAGATCCAACTGTGTGATGGAGGTCTGAATCTGATGTGACAGATCCCGGAAGTGATAAAGAAGGAGGCATGTGAAAGGAACAACTCTTCTACTCTTAATGCCCTTCGATAGTAGAAACAAGAGTTCAACATGTTAAAGAGAAGCAGGCCATGTGAGAATGTACTGCAGGATGATGCATGGACTTTAGACAAAGTGCAGCTTTGAACGCAACATTTATGACAAGCTTATCAGTGCTATTTTTGGAGCAACTTCTGCTATTAAGCATGCCAGAAGATGGAGAAAACAGCATTGCTGCTATGCGCTTGGCTTTTTCAGCGATTGCTAATACTTCCTGATCGCTCTGTCCTTGCCCTGGAGAGCATGATCACTGGAGAACTGGAGTCATCGCTCCAACTGTCGCTGTAAAGCCGGATACGCTAGCACATTCGCAAAGGGCCAGAGATCTTCCAGCTCTCCCTGGAGGTCATTTCACCCTTCCTTATGGTCCACATCTCTCACTCCCATAAAGCCTCCCTGGTAGTCTCTCTCTCTCTCTCTTCTATTTCTCAGTGCCTTTTTACTGTGTCTTAATTTCTCCTCCCACTTCCATATCTGCCCGTCTTCTCCCCGTTTCCTTCTTCTTAATTTCTAAAGAGGCTGTGACGCTGGTTAGAGCGTCGTGGGAAGCGGGACAGGGATTTTTCAGAGTAGCTCATAAAAAAAGGCCCCATGCCTGCTCATCTCAGTGTCTCAGTTGCACCCAGCATGCCGATGCTCTGAGATGAACAATTCCTTTAATGTGGAGCCAAGCTTGAGAAATTATGCATTCTGCTTTTGTTTTTTTTTGTTTGTTTGTTTTTTTTCTTTTTCTTTCCTCACAGCAGCCTCCTAGCAACACATTTCCCTGAAAGCCTCCGACTGAAGTATTCTCTGGAGATCCTTCATACTGAGGACAAGCAACACATGCCCACACATTTGAGTTCCTTAGAGGTCACATTTTGCTACACTGCTAAAGTGAAACAGCACAGGCACAGAAACATTTGGAACAGCAATGTGGCATCGGAGTCAAGTCACGATTATATGGTGAAGTACAAGCCAAATTTGGTCATGGCTACTCAATCTTCTCAACTTAGGGGGTTGGAAAAATGGAGTTGCGAGTACACCAACCTTCCCATGAGGACACAGCTGGACGAGTTAATGAAGACATGTAGCAATGATACTGTCAAGAAGAAGATACCACAATTTGTCTAAGATTCTTGACCAAGTACCCATAGGCTTTGCTCCTCTCCTAGTATGTTCCCTAGTGTACCCCTAAAGCTGTCAGTGTCCCCCAAGTCTGAGCAGGCTGACATTAAATTTTAACACTAGAAAAACTTTGAGGCTAGGGCTATTCCCAGCAGCCTGTGAACCCAGGCCAAGGTTTTATCACTGGGCTCCAACAAAACCATGGAGTCCCTCCTCCTTCTCTCCACAGGGAGAGCTGGAGGAAGTCGTAGGATGATAAAAATGGGCTATTAGAAGGCCTGCACAGGCCCCATGGGTTCATTAAACTCCCTTAATCTCACAAATCAGGGCACTGGCCATCTCAAACCGTGCCTCGCCTAGCATAGAGAATGAGAGGGGCACCGCTGGATCCTTTGCTTTTTTCTTTAAAAAAAAAAATGCAGCCCTATTACCAATGCATTTCCTTTTAGAGTGCAGAAATAAAGTGTAGGAATTTTCCATGGGAGACACACAATTGGGGATTGGTGGCTACAGAGAATACCTTTCAGTCTTAATCATGTAGGGGGGGATTTTTGTTTGCCAACATTCTCATGTAAAATAAGCTTTATGAAGAAATTTCCTGAGGGTTTAAAAGCCTTCTCAGTATAAAGGGACTGTGGTTATTGAAAACATGAGCATAAAACACAACCGAATGCCAGCATGTTAGAGATCCAGCAGTGGCATGAGAGCAGATATGTGGGGGAGTGAGAAAGAGGAGAAGACTGAGAGAGAGAGAGAGAGAGAGAGAGAGAGAGAGAGAGAGAGAGAGAAAGAGAGAGCGATAGAGAGAGAGAGAGATCATTTAGATAGATATGTCTGGCCTAAAAATAACATAATGCTCTGACGCCTTGTCTCTGGTCAGCACTTAGACGAGCATTTGTCCCCCCTGGAGGCTGTGAGATTTAGGAGCCGATGAACAAGGCCACTGCTTGATCAAGTCTCTTACTTAACTTTTGCATTTACAGATTTTGTTCCACTTGCTGCGGTGGCACACACAAAAACATCACTTTTCTGCTCTTTAAGATTAAACAACAATCCGAACAAACTCTATATATTGAAGGGAAAATATGTGAGAAAAAACTCACTTACTTCTGGTCAAGCTTATTTTCGCTTTGCATCGAGTTTGGTGAACTGCCATACAGAAAAAAAAATAAATTACAGTTACTCTTCAGCATTTGCCCTTACATTTATCTCAGTTATACAGCTAAGCAATTGAGGATTAAAGGCCTTAATCAAGGACCCGGCAGTGACAGATTGGTGGTGCTGGGATTTGAACCCAAGACCTCCCAATCAGAAATCCAACATCTAATCTACTAAGCTATCTAGCTTGCAGTGCCCATGAAGGGTGGGGCAAAGCTGAGGTCATTGGGGGCAAAGCTGTGCGCTGTGGGTTAAAGCTGTGAACTGTGGGGACAAAGCTGTGAACTGTGGGTCAGTGCTGTGGACTATATGGCAAAGCTGTGGACTGTGGGGCATAGCTGTGGACTGTGGGTCAGTGCTGTGGACTGCGGGGCAAAGCTGTGGACTGTGGGTCAGTGCTGTGGACTATATGGCAAAGCTGTGGACTGTGGGGCAAAGCTGTGGACTATATGGCAAAGCTGTGGACTGTGGGGCAAAGCTGTGGACTGTGGGTCAGTGCTGTGGCCTGCGGGGCAAAGCTGTGGACTGTGGGTCAGTGCTGTGGACTATGGGGCAAAGCTGTGGACTGTGGGTCAGTGCTGTGGACTATATGGCAAAGCTGTGGACTGTGGGGCAAAGCTGTGGACTGTGGGTCAGTGCTGTGGACTATGGGGCAAAGCTGTGGACTGTGGGTCAGTGCTGTGGACTGCGGATTGGACTTTTTCAGCCATATGTGGTTCTTCCCCAAACTGATACCACAAGGTTGGAGACACACAATTGCACAGGACATATTTTAATTTAATAGCAAAACATTTTTACTTTACTTGAACTAGAAAACCCAAACCTGTTACAGCAAGACAATGCCTCTGAGCACAAAGCCAGCTCAATGAAGATATGATGTACATGATGTACAGAGATACCTATCCCTTTGGGATGAATGTGAACACTGATTGCACGCCAGGCCTCATCTCCTCACCAACATCAGTACCTGACTTTACTAACACCCTTGTGGCTGAATGAATCTTTTACAAATCTCACGCTCAATCTAGTGGAGCATCTTCTTAAAAGAGTGGAGGTTATTATACAAGCAGATGAGGACGATATCTGGAATAGGATGTTGAAGGATTCCTCAAGAGTTTTCCTTTTAGTGGGTCCCTTTTAGTAGATCTCAAATAAAAATGCTAAAACACAATCATACAAGCCTGTAAGAAATAGTATTTTTTCAAAGCATGTATGGTTATCTAAAAAAAAAAAAAGGTTTACTGAAAGAAAAAGTTTCCAGAAAACCACTGAGAAACGATTTATTCTAAGAAGTTAATTCTACCTACAATGTAAAAACAATTGCAGCTTCTCTAATCTTACTGGCATTGGTGTACCAGGGTGATATGCAGCAGATCCTTCCTTAACACCCCCTGGGCCATGTGCTGAGTGGCCCCCTCAGTGGACTGAGTGCTTAATGACAGGGCTCTGACATTCCTGACAAGGGCCTGAGTGAGCGGACTAATTAGACCCGTGTTCTCTGGATTGGTCTTATCCTCCTCACACAAGCGGCCAATACATCAGGCCACTGGCTCAAGACACGCCAGCTACCAGGCTTATCACACAACACTCAATAACACTGATAGAGTGCAGCCCTGCTGTTGGCTCACGTCGGTAGGGGGGAGGTGAGGAGTTGAGGTCAGGGGTCAAAGGCTGAGGCGGTGCTGGTGGCCTTCTGACACCCTCCCTCTGACTGATAAGATAGATAAGATATATGGATAGCTATAGAGACTAAAGAAATACCATAAGTCCAGGACCATTACAAAATAGTAATACAGTACATACAATAGTCATGTATAATGTTACCTAATAAACAGCTGGCCAGAGGTGTGCATATTTTGTGAATTACAATTATCTATTTTTCAGAATGTAACACAACCCACAGAGTAAACCTGTCTGCGAAACAACACTCTGATTGGCTTATGATGTTGTTTTCAAAAATTACTGGTCAGGGCTGGTTGAACTCGAGCGATGTAGCTGAGCACGAGGAACTGCAGAAGTTCTGCTACAGTCCAGCCCTGTTTTCAATCGTTATTTGTAATTTATGAATGTTATAAGACTTATTCAAAGTATGATGTTTTTTTTGGTTTACAGGTCGATAGGACATGCTGATTTCCGATCCAAATCTAAAAAACTATTCTATATTCAAAAAATGAATTAGAAAAATATATACATTTTCTTATTATTTTATTAGTTAGAATTTTTAACTTAAACTTTCTCAACTTGATTAAATGACGAATTGCATATTGAAGATTTCACTGGAGAGTTTTCCACTTCTGAAGCTGGCACCTCTGTGGTTGCTGTGGAGTTCTCCATAAACCTGTGGTGACTCATCGTACTTGCGTAATAACTTTTGAAGCCCATTCCTTAACTCCCCATCAACTGTCCACCCAAAGATTTCCAAGGCAGCTTCACTCCTTATTATTGAGCAATACGTTTTGGAGATCAGGCAGAATGTCTGGAGGAAATGTCCATTTACCTACGAATAATTTTAACATTCAAACAAAATTTATTTTTTAATGCTTCTTTCTGGATCGTTAAATCAGACAGTTTTTGAATGAAGACCAAAGTTCCTGCACCTTTTCTTTTTCCAGCTCTTCAGCAAGTACCAAGAGTGACTGTAATAGAGAATTGAGAACAAGATAATTGTCTCACAAAATATGTCATTCAATATTTTCTTGTTTATTTTATTTTGCAGTGAGTAACATCTAAGTGATACAGACTAGAGGCCAATGAATATCTGCAATGATTTGAACTTTACTGAGGAGGAACATGATTTAAATGGTAAATTAGTTCAGATTCCAGAGTTTGGAGAACTCACAAGGACTGGTTCTCTTTTGAGTCTGTTTTTCCTGAAGGTTCCATCCACGTATCATGTCAGGGAGTTTTTTCCTCACCATTGTCACCTCTGACTTGCTTATTAGGGATAAACACATTTATGAATTTAAACATTATAATTTGGCATTTTAATCAAATTATTTCTGTAATGCTGCATAATACCGTATGAATTGGTGTAGTCTTACACCTCAGGGCTGAATCCTGAGCTCAGATTACTTTCAAATTCTCCTCATGTTTATGTCAGATTCTCCAGTTTCCTCCTGCCTCATAACAAACTTGCTTTACGTGGACTACTTGCTTCTCGGTGTGAATGAAGGTGTTAATGTGTATGTGCCATAAACTCCAGATTCACTGCCACCCTGATCAGATCAGGATCGCTCTGAAGAATAAAGAGCTTCTGTCTTCCAGCATTGGGTAACAATTTTCCCTCAAGAGCCGTATTATTTTTTTTGCGGGATCTCGGCACAGGTACGAACATCTGGAAGCGTGCAGCTGTGAGCTGGTGACAACCCCACAGGCATTACATTGGTGTGAGTAATAATGTTCTCGAAGTGCTTTACACTCCTCTAAATCAGCTCCAATCACCTGAACTGTCAGACAGCCCTGAGCATTAGAGCTGCATTAGGAGCAAATCCTTATCTGAACTCCAAGTAAGCAGAAAAGTGCCTTGAAAAGTAAACAGCTCAAATCAACCTAGGCCAGACAAACACACATACACACACACACACATACACATGAATAAATCACATTTGTGAATTTGTGCTCCTCCGACCTGTGGAGTTGCACAGCAGGACAGAAGCTCAAAGTAAACACACTCACTACAGTTACTTAAGTAAATACGGAAAAGCCAGATGCTACACGCTGCGCTTGAAAGAAGATTTTCTGACCTTTACATGACAAAGTTAACTTTTTAACCCTTGGGTTAGGATTTGTTGAACATTGCAAAGCAAGATTTTGTTATATGGTGTTTATTGAACATTACATTGCAGTGTGTAACAGTACATTGATTTTTTTGTTTTTTTGGACTGTTTTTTTGGAGTATAAAAAACTGATCCTTGGTTCTCCTGGTCTTTATTTTTGCTTTAGCCAAACCATGGTGTGGTGGATCAAGCGTGGAAACTTGTCGCACTTCAGCAACATTGAGGAATAGTTCAGTTTCATTTTATGTTCTGTTTCCTAATCTAAAAGGAGTTCCCATACATTGAACATCACTTGCTGCTGCTGAGGATGCCCCCACACTGTACTTCTGAGCAATAGGTTGTGAGTTTATATCCCTGCCCTGCTTGGCAATTCAACAAGGCCCTCAACCCTGAACTGCATAGCTGGAAGTAAGGTGGAGGTATCTCATTGGTTAAGGCATTGGGCTCTGGATTGGAAGGTCACAAGTTTACATCCCAACACCACCAAGGGCCCTTCAGCAAGGTCCTTAACCCTCAACTGCTCAGTTGTAAGTCGCTCTGGATTAGGGGTGTCTGCCAAATGCTGTAAATAAAAAAGGATGGTTTTACTCAGAAAACATAATGATGTATTTGGGCTGTAATTAAAATGAACAGTTTGCTATAATGGCTTATATCTACAACTGAACACTTCTGCACTCAAATCTCCATCAATGAGCAGCAGATAACCTTAACCATGATGAAACTATACAATGAATGAATCTCCGGATGTCACCCAGATGAGGACGGGTTTCCTGTTGAGTCTGGTTTTACTCACAGTTTCTTTCTCATATTATTTCAGTTCAAGTTTTTTCCTTACAATCAATATATCAATAGGGATATAATTTATATACGACTCATGTATAAATTTGTTCTTTTTATTTCTGTAATATATGCAATTACAAAGCAAATTGAACTGTTTGAATTCTTTAATATGATTAGGCTTCACCCCAAATGAGCTCAGAATCCTCCTTGTGTGAATATTTGGATCGAAGAATGAAATCTGAATAATGAAATTATATACTGTACATTTATTTGTGTACATAACTAAATAATTGTAAGCAATAAGTCATTATTGAATGTGATCAAAAAAATTGTTGAGGAGTGAGAGAGGAAACTCTTCGTGTTATAGAAGCTGATCGTCCCGCTCTCAGGGTCTGTGTGACCCGACACACTAACACCATCCTGAGCTTCAGCAGAAGACAGAGACTTGATGAGAAACATTCGAGACGAGGGGCGAAGGTGGGGAGTGTGTGCACTGGAGGCGAAAGAAAACCGAGGGAAAAGAGAAGAGAGATATTTCCCCTATAGATCTCCCAGCTACTAGTATCTTACAAGTCACATGTACATTACAGCACAGTGAGATTCTTTCTTTGCATATCCCAGTGATATGAGAGCACAGGGTCAGACATGGTGCAACGTCCCTGGATCACAGAAGGTTCAGGGCCTTGTTTAAGGGCCCGAGTGTCAGTTTGGCAATACTGGGGCTTGAACCACTTACTTTTCAATCAGAGCCTATTATTAATTATTTATTGTATTATTTATTATGTACCTGTAAGAACTTAAGCACTACTCTAATAGTAGCTCTGCTGCAAATCACATGTTTATAGATTATATTTTCTTGCTAACACGTGACAATCAGCATTTTTTTGTCTTACGGATTTTTCCGATCAAGCAAGCAGGAAATGCTTATAACTGTTGATAGCTGCTTTAACGTAATTGGGAACAGGAGATAATGACTTCCATAATCATTGTGAGGCGAGGGGGCGCAAGGGAAGCTGTAGTTCGGTGGTTAAGATAGTGCACTTCTGATCAGAAGATTATGAGCTCAAATCTCAACCGCAACTAAGCGGCCACCGCTGGGCCCTTGAGCAAGGCCCTTAACCCATCGCTTTGGATAAGGGTGTCTGCTAAATGTAAAGAAAACATAAAATGTACCTCTAAACAGATAAAAAGTACACTGTTTTGTTTATTAATAAATAAATGATGGCCATTATGGGAAAAATCAACTCCAGAAAGCCTCTGCATTGTCACGAGTGTGTGTAGTTGGTTATTTTCCCATTACAGCATGACCCAGTGTGATTTATTCACACTGACCAATCAGCAGCCTGAGTTTCAACACTAAATAAACTCAATGCAGGTGCACACTGCGGGAACTCAACTTCTTTCTCTCTTTCTTTATATCTAAAACTATTCCTTTCATCCGTGTGTTACTTACTACATTTATCTCTTTTTCTTTCATGTCTTCTTCATACTCTCTCTCTCTCTCTCTCTCTCTCTCTCTGTCTCTCTCTCTCTCACCCTGACTCTCTGTTTTCCTTTCACTCTCCTGTCTTCAGGTCCTTTCTTCTTTCCATCACTCATTTATCTCCTTCCCTTTTTATCCTTCTTCAGAAATCAATCGTTTCCTTAATGCAGAAGAAACTGTGTGCCATCCAAGAATATTTCATTACTGGTTGACTGTGAGTACAAACAAGATATGCAGAAAGAGAGAGAGAGAGAGAGAGGGAAAGAGAGTGAGGGGGACATGAGGATGGAGTGTGTGAAGAAGAGACAGACCGCCCAGGCTGGGTGTGTACGCCGTGTCCCTGTGTCAGGTCCGGGAGCACACAACGCACCTTATAAGGCAGCAGCGGAGTTTAGCACTTGAGCATGGCAGCTGGGATCTCTGCTTAATGCAAACAGGATTACACTGTTCAGTATACCACACACATACACACACACACACACACACACACACACACACACACACACACACACACACATATGTCAATTACATGTGTATGTACATATATCCAATGCTGTCGCTTCCACACATAAACTCTTGCACAATGTCAAACATAAAAATGCAATGCTCTTTCTCTTTCACACACACACACACACACACACACACACACACACACACACACACACACACACACACACACACACACCATGGCACCTTCATTATTTTTCTACATCTTCTTATATACTTTATACCTCTGATTTTAAATTACGATTGAGCCGTCACACTTTTTATCCATTTATAGTTACATTGGGGTTGGGGGTCAGCCATAATACAGCACCCCTGGGGTACAGAGGGTTAAGGGCCTTGCTCAAGGGCCCCAAAAATAGCATCTTGGTGATACCTTAATCACTGAGCTCCCACCTCTCCTAATTTAAAAATAATTTAAAAAGAAAATAAAAATTTAAAATCTTTCAGAACCTCGAAGAAAATATCTGTGTTCAAAGATGCATCTTTTCCAGTGAAACCCGATCGAATGCCACGTATAACATCAACATGATGTTTAATCTACAATTCATTTTTGAACACAGACGTGAAATAAAACACTGCAGGAGAGGAAAGCTTGCATGCACCACTGCCATGCAAAGAAAAGAAAAAAAGATTCAATGACAACCCTGATTTCTCTGGCCTTCCTCATCTTATATGTACACACGTGTGTATGCAAGTGTGTGAACGAGAGAGAGAGAGAGAGAGAGAGAGAGAGAGAAATAGAGAGAGAGAGAGAGAGAGACAGAGAGAGAGAGAGAAAGAGAGAGAGAGAGAGAGAGAGTAAGTGGAGTAAGTGAACGACCCTCTCCTCCCCATGTGTGTTTCACGTGTTACAGCCACATTCTTACAAATATTTATTCCTAGTGTGAAACACTCTTGATCTCACCATATTGTTTATTTCCCACCACTTCTTCTTTTTCTACTTTTTTTTTTTCTTTCTTTCAAAGAGCTGTTTTGTGTGAGCTGGAGAAAGTCTCGCTGACTTCCATTCGCTCTGATCAGGGCTGACAGAACAGAAACGAAAGAGCAACTGGATTTCATGGGGCGGGGAAAAGAGAGGGAGAACGAGAGTGCGAACGGAGAGCATGAGAACGAAGGAGAGACGAGTTAGAGAGGGAGGAGAATGAAGAAGAGTCGTGTAGGCTTTGTAGTCAGAGACAGATGGGATCTTCTCGGCGCTATTCTTAGCACCTATAGCACACATCAGGTTCGCTTCGATAAACAGAAACAACTGCAGGGAATTTTTTTTTATATTCGGAAAATTTCCTATAAATTGCACTTTTTTTTAAAGCACACAGTTGTGTTAAAATGCAGTGATTCATTGTTTCTCAAAAAAAAAAAGTCGAGAGAGATAGTGGGAAAGAGAGGGAGTGTTCAATGTGATGCTCGCTCTACCTTTCTGATCATAAAAATCTGTATTTATTATCAGTAATCGATAATTTTGCTCTTTTTTATTTATCATTATTCATGTGAGAGTTTTGTTTATTTTAATCTATTTATTTCAAAATTTAGAGTTATGTGAAAAAATATTTTTGGGCTATATTAGCCAGGTTTTAAACTCTATAGAGTTTCAGAATTTTTTATTATGTTTGTTTTAATTCCTATTTGTTTTGGTTTTTAACTTTTTTGGAAGTTAATCGTACTTTATTAACCCACATATTCTTTACATTATGGATGTGGTCCATGTTGAGGCAGGCCAGGAACCTCCTTTTATCTGATATATATACACCAAGGATTTACCCACAGATCTTTTTGAAATGTATACAAATTCTTCCTGATGGTAATAAATATGTACTTAAATCTTAAATATTTTTAAAAAGCAGGGCGATTGTAATTTCTTTAGGTTTTACATTTACAGAAAAACATCTGCCATCATGCAATATCATGTTTTTATTGAACCTCAGATATGAAAACACACGAAATGATTTAAAAATGTAATTACGGCAAGAATGTTTAGGAACTGTGGGGTTCTTTCACGACCGTCCCACGCAAAAAAATACACAGACATGGCATCACGGTTTCCCTAAAACCACTACATTCCATGATTTCTCCTTATTCTGGCAGATTTAAATCAATTACATTACATAAATTAGATTTGACAGCAAAAAGTATGAAATGTTAAATATTTCTGGGGCATTTTAGGACAATTTATGGGAATTTTTATATTCAATTTATGAGAATTTTACTGATGTCAAAAGTAAAAAATGGGTAAAATGTGATCCAAAATGCATGTAAGACATGAAGAGATCTGATTGGCTAAGCCAGTCTAGTGCAAAAATGTATGCACCAATAAAACCTCTATTACACCCCTGTTCTGTCCACAGAATCCTAAAACTAGAACTATTATGTTATACAACCATAGCCTACTATTAGCATGCAACTTTTTTTGGAAGCATTTGTTTATTGTAATAAAATCATCTTATACTATATTGCTTTAATAAAGAGTTTTCTCTCAGTTATAATCCTAAACCAATCACCAACCAATAACACAACCCACTCCACCTTCCACACAGTGCTTCTTTAATCCTATAGACTCTGATTGATGTATAGCCTGATATCAGTTGAATGGTCATGTATTGTATATGTAATTTCTCCCAATATGACACTGTTATGAATATTTATATTGTTTAAAGTTTATCTTTTTTTGCTTGACATGTCTTTTTTGTGTTTGCTGTTTTTTTACAACATAAAAGTTAATTTATCATTTTGCACCATGTCTGGGTATCTGGGTGTTTGGATGTCTGGGTATTTGGGTATCTGATTTTCTGGTTGTCTGGGTATCTGAGTGTCTGGACGCAAGGGTATCTGGGTGTCAGGATGACTGGGTATTTGGGCATCTGGGTATCTGGGTGTATGGATGTCTGGGTTTCTGGGAATCTGAGTGTCTGGATGTCTGGGTATCTGAGTGTCTGGATGTCTGGGTATTTGGGCATCTGGGTATCTGGGTATCTGAGTGTATCGATGTTTGGGTATATGGGTGTATGGATGTCTGGGTTTCTGGGTATCTGAGTGTCTAGATGTCTGGGTATTTGGGTATCTGAGTGTCTGGATGTCTGGGTATTTGGGCATCTGGGTATCTAAATGTATGGATGTCTGGGTTTCTAGGTTTTTAAGTGTCTGAATGTTTGGGTATTTGGGCATCTGAGTGTCTGTATGTTTGAGTATCTGGGTGTCTGGATGTCTAGGTATTTTGGTATCTGAGTGTGTGGATGACTGAGTATTTGGGTATCTGAGTGTCTGGATGTCTGGATGTCTGGATATTTGGGTATCTGAGTGTCTGTATGTCTGAGTATTTGGGCATCTGGGTATCTAAGTGTCTGGATGTCTGGGTATCTGAGTGTCTGTATGTCTGGGTATCCAGGTATCTAAGTGTCTGGATGTCTGGGTATCTGAGTGTCTGGATGTCTGGGTATCCGGGTATCTGAGTGTCTGGATGTCTGAGTATCTGGGTCTCTGGATGTCTGGGTATTTGGGTGTCTGGGTGTCTGGACAGAAGTGCACAACTGCAGAAGAAGAATTTCATTGTGAAAGCCTGTTCTATGCATTATACAAAAATTAAACACTGCTTATACTGCATTCTGTATAAATGCAACATAAACTGGGAGTAATAGGCTATAATGCCTTTGCAGAAATTCTTCCAATGGTGTTCATAGAGGATTATAGATGCATTATATCAGGTTGTGTATACATTAGGTCATTGTTGTGTACATATGCCATTCACAGTAACAAATGTAAGCAATAAATGGTTATTGGTATTGGTTTTGAAATTAACTTTAATATTTATTAAAACAGTGTGTAATGCAGAATAAAGAAAGCTATACAGTGTATAATGATTTATAAATGCATTATAACAGGAAATGACCGTGTTTCTAGTTTGCACTCTGATATTTTTACTCCTGCCGAATCCAAACTTTTGTCATATAGATGTTCTGATCAGAGAAGTTTTTCTTTTCATTCATGCCAATATGTTTGCAAAATTACAAAAGTGTGTTTGTGGTTATTTTTTTTTTGAAAATATAAATTTATTTGGTAAATATGTTTTTGTTAGTGGGAAGCTGAGCATGTTCTGAAAGTCTCTAAATGGAAAATGTGAATCACTGTGTATCCTGTTGCCTGTTCTACTGAAAGGTGCCAATAGTTCCGCCGCTGACGGGATGAATTTAGAGTATGAAAATGATCCAGAGAAGAAAAAAAACAACGCTGAACTGTTCAAAAGAGTTGGCTGAAACGTGAAAGTTGTGGTGAACCACGCCGCTGTGACAAACGGCAGGAGACATGTACAGGCACGGAGGATGGAGATTGAGTCTATGAAGAAGACGAGGAAGAGGAGGAGGAGTTGTCCACTCGTCCCCTAATCCAGCCAGGTCACTGGACTCAAGCTGGGGAAGCTGTGTGTGTGTTTGTGTGTGTGTGTGTGTGTGTGTGTGTGTGTGTGTGTGTGTGTGTGTGTGTGTGTGTGTGTGTGTGTGTTAGAAGAGATGGAGGAAGGAGAGAAAAGGGAGGGAGGTGGATAAAGAGTGGCGCTTGGGGCTGTGTTTACATGGAGCTGCCTCTCTGTAGAAGGGAAGCAGACCACCGGGTCAGACCCCCCATGTAGGGGATGGAGAGGGACAGCAGCTTCTCCAAACCCAAAAAATGTGCTTTTATGCTTAAAAAAAGAAGAAGAAGAACAGAATTGTGCTACAGGATTGAAGTCCTGCTGATAGCTGCTCTAGTGAATGTCCACGAATTTGTCTGCTATTTGTCTCTTTTTTTATTCACCATTTTATCATTAAAAACGCATAAAGGAAAATATATCACAATGTTGGTAATGCAGTAGGAGCCACAACTTTTGGGTTTCTACTGTAACACCAATCAACACTCACATAACATTTTCCTGTAACAACTGCATGTTTATTTCTTTTATTCCACAATAACCTGTCAATTATTGCAATTTTTATTTGTTGAAAATGTTATCCATTTCTTGTTAAATTGTAACATATAAACATTTGTAAACTATCTATAAACCATCCTTTTATAGCACACTTTAGTCTCCCCTGTTTAGTTTCTAAGACAGAAGCCAAAAAATCAACAAAAATCTAAAATAACAAAAAATGAGCTGGCACTGCAGACTCCTTCCATAAATGTCCATAAATAACTCGTGTTAATCGATTGACTGTTACTAGAAAAATAAACGCATGTTAGATAATAAAGAAATCATGATGTGTATTTGTAGCTGAAACTACTATCGGCGTTTCTGTAATAGAAAAATTAATAAATAAAATGAATCAGAATACAGATATAAAATACATAACAATATTTTATTTATGTACTTACAAGAATTTCAGCCTGACAAATTACAGGGATGAAAAAGCATTATGCGTTTATACCACATTAGGAGTACATGCCATTAAAAAAGTAACTACAAATGGATAAAATATATATATATATTGCACATTGTAATGTTTTCTTAGACAACAGCAAGGAGTTGGTCTCTGCACCTGTACCTCGTACTTTGTATTACTATATATATATATATATATGCATATTTTTGTGTATGAGATTTATTTATTTATATACATTATTATTTGCACTTCTCGTTGAATGCTAAATGGATTTCATTGGCCCTGTGCTTGTACTCTACACAATGACAATAAAGTTTAATAAAATCTGATCTAAAAAATACAAATTGTGTTTTTTATATATATAAAAAATAATAATATAATAACAATATAACTAC
>MU551741.1:732513-765552 GCA_024362625.1 Silurus asotus
GGAATCATAACCTTTTTGACTTGATGTCTTTATATACAGTAGATAATAATTTTATATAAAAAAATAATTTAGCAGTTAACGAGACATGGAAATTGTTCTTAATGCCATTTTCTTGTAAAAAATATATATTTTTTTTTATTTCTTTCAAATATATATATATATATATACTGTTAGATTGGCATAATGTAATCAAACATTGAGAGATATTTTTCTTGAATATTTTGTAATCAAACACAAAATGAACAGCATCCCACAATCCCAACCCAACATTCTTCTATTTGAAATCACATCTGTGGCAGTCTGAAATTTACAGCAGCGTCACGGAGGAACTTGAAGATGTTTTATGGTGTTATTTTACTTTTCAGCTCCAGCTACTTTGTAGGCCAAACAATTTCCAGGTCAAGATGAGTTTCTGAGATTCCTCCTACATTGAGCACACGAACCAGACTGGAGCTGAAAACGGAGAAGTGGAACCTGCACGATCGTGTAAATATTTGTGTTCTTCAAGCACTTGGGTTTAGAAGCCTGCGTTCGGAGTCGCGCATTGAGACACCGGGAAAAACTCGTGGCTTCTTTGATTACAGATTTTAATTCTGAGAATTTTTTTTTATCTCTTTGTTTTTATTTTGAAAATATTATCCAGGTCGGACTTTCAGGGCAAACTCATTATTATTTAGCCCTCCTGGTTTGCAAATAAAAAAAACAACCATAAACAGAAAACGTTTGCAGCGTTTTTTGTTGGAAACGCACACAGGCAGCGTTTACGCATAAATAACAAGCAAATTGTATCATTTGTGTTTAAGAACATGAATATGTTTGGGTAGAAGCACAAGGAAATGTTTCTTTTGTAATGTTGAGGCTAAAACACACAGAGCAAAAAAATCTTTAGCGAAACAAACAACATGAACACAAATGACAACATAAGCAGTAATGTTTTTAATTATTGGCACGTGCAGATTTTTTTTTTTGCTTTTTTTCTCATTTAAATCTATAAATAACTAAAAAAATATATCCGTTTTTTTAACTTGGCTTTTAAAGAAAAGGTTATGATGCATAAAATATTCCATAATAATAAAAAAACACAATAAGACTATGATTATAAGAGATTCATGAATAAAAAAAAAACTTCAACAGTTTTTGTTATTCACATTTTATTTTGTTTATTTATTAGTTATTTGATAAATAAAAAAAAATAAAAAATGTTTCATTTTGTTTATTGACACTAGCAGATTTATAATTTTTTTCCATTTAAAATCTAAATACTTACAATATAAAAATAAATAAGTAAACAAATAAATAGAATAAATAATAAAATAAAAATAAAGATTTTAACAAATGTAACAAGTGGTCATTTAATTAAATTTATTAAAGAACAAAATCTGCTATTTGTAAATTTAATTTTATATACATTTATAAACAAAAAGGTAACTATGTATCCAGATAAATAACAATAAGACGATTACAACATCTGGTTTATAAATAAAAAATATATTTTGTATTTTTTGTTCTCTTATTAAGTCACAATTACCAGGAAGATGCAGGACTAAAGTGGGAAATTATGACATCATAATATTTGTTTCTTTAATAAAAATTGCACATCAATAATTATTTCTACATCAGTGTAAAAAACTGCCTGCACAAATACACTATATGGGCAAAAATATGGGGGCATCTGATTTTTCCAGCCATATGTGGTTACTGATGTAGGTGAGGTGAGGAGGCCTGGGGTTCAGTCAGCATTTACATTCATCGCAGTAGGTTTGAACTCAGAAATCTATAGCAGGAGATCTTCTACTCCAAACTATGTAAAGCATATCCTCATGTGCACAGGGGCATTGCCATGCTGTCTCTTAGTTCCAATGAACAGGAAATTTCATAATACCAGATCTAAAGACTTCCTATAAAATGGCATGCCTTCAGCTTTGAGGTAACAGTTTGAGGAAGAACTGCCTTTACTAACACTCGTGTAGCACAAGGAATCTCCACAAATCTCCACAAGCACACTCCATCATCTAGTGGAACATCTTCCCAGAAGAGTGGAGGTTCCTCTAACAGTAAATAGGTAGCATCAAGAATCGTTTTAACATCATATAAACATAATATGTTTGGTTTTAAAAGTTAGTTAGTTTCATTTGAACACCCGTGATGTACTGTCCAGATTTGTTTTTTATTTTAATTACATATCTTTTCATTTGTTACTTTTCCTTACCTGACTGTGATGACCCTGAGTGCAATCTGGGCTAAAACTGTGCATTAGACATTTACACCGGTAAGGTTTATATCTATT
The DNA here is from genome assembly GCA_024362625.1 of Silurus asotus. Lineage (NCBI taxonomy): Eukaryota > Metazoa > Chordata > Actinopteri > Siluriformes > Siluridae > Silurus > Silurus asotus. The sequence continues at coordinate 734,801 of MU551741.1, forward strand.
ATGGCGTCCATTATGGCAGACGAAATGGAAGAGCATTGTTCAAAGTCATGATAAGAACAAAGATTCTGGTGTCACCCCTCAGACAGGTGCTTTATGACCCCGGCTGAGTAATTAATGTTGCTTTCGGCCTTCACCTTTCCCTGCCCTTCCTGCCCTCCTACCTCAGGAACTTGCCTTTCTTCCACAATAGAAGTTGGACTCTTTCTCCAGTCCACAGCCGTTCCAATTCCTCCTTATCGCCGCTTCACATTGTAGCGAACGAACACCCCCTCATCCTCTCTCCAATCTTCACTGTTATCGTCCGACGGAGAAGAGGAGGAGGAGGGAGGTAGGGAGGGGCGGGGGGGTTAAGCAAGCTTTGTCTATCACATTCCTCCTACGCATAACACGGGCCACGAGAGCTTAACCGGGTCCGACCTCCCAGAACTTCAACCAGAGAAAAAAAAAATGAGTTGCTAAGATATGCTAAGATATACAGCGCTTTTTTTAAAGAACAGACTTATCTACCTTATACACTGGCGAGTACTTGAGGGTACACAAAGCGACAGAGTTCCGAGTTCTGAATTCCACAGTGGTGTGTTATGAAGGAGGATTACTGCGTTAAGAACCTCCAACTTTATCCAACATCATCTGTGGTCTGACACGACACATATGGACTTTATCGTTTATTCATATTCATCCACTTGGTGTTTGAGGGTTTTGTCTGTTCCTGTCTATAAATAGAAAGTCCCAGGCCTGTAGTATTCAGGTCACAGGAAAGTAAAAAAATATGCAGGTGTTCCTGAGCGACCAGACGGGGGGCTGCGTGACGTGACATTCAGAGCCCCACTCGTGTGTTTGTGTGCACGAGGACTTGAGGATGTTTAGCTCTGACTTTGCCAGAGGTGCAACCTAGGTTTCGTTCCTACGTGTTTATATTAATTTAGACTAACAAGGGAGAAAGGATGGCCTCCGTCTACCTCGTCCTCGGCGACGTGTGCAGTCCACGAGAGGCGTGCGTAAACAGAAAGATATTCAGCGATGTCCTCTTACACTTCAACGCTTCCGAGGACATTTTTGGGGCACGCATCCGTTCCACTCCAAGACGTTCACGTCATCACACTTTTCGATCCGTAGTAAAATTGAGAGTTGACGAATAGCTGAGGAAGAACGCAGCTCGGAAACCTCGGTGTAGAAAAGACACAAAGGAATTTTGTATTGTAATGTTCTAAATATTGATCGTGACCCATTATATAGAAACATTCCCAGAAATGGCTGGGACAAATCGGAAAACATATCCAACCTCATTTGCTAGATAGTGAACCGCAGGGGGAAAATGTACGCTGAAAAAGAAAGCCGAAGCCCAGCCTTAATTTCTCTACTTTCTTTTCCCTTTTTTTTCTTTTTGCTCTTCACGTTCAGATTTTCCACATTTACCAGACCCCTGGCTTTGATGCTCATTTTGAGGAATGCTTGGTGAGCAATTACCAGAGGGAAAGAAACAGAGAAAGACAGAGCACACTTCGTGGGCGTCCTTCCTCCGCGTGCCATCATTTTAACTGATTTGGATTAATGCTTTAATTGGGAAACACGCACAGACCGTGAACAGCTGCAGCCCATAGTGAAATGGAAAGAGCAGGGCCAAAACAAACCTCCACAGAATCGGGCCTCCTGATCCTTTCACAAAACTCCGAGGGCACTTTCGAACGCTAAAGCAGAGACAAGCATGGGGCTTACTGGTGTATTACTGGGAATATGTTTCGGCAAGGCCACAGCTTGTTTACGCAGCTCTTACCGCTGCCAACCTGCGGTTAAACTCTGAAGTCGGCTGACAGAGCGCACGCACAGCGGCTTTGACTTCTCCACTCGGGTCAAGTCATGAGGAGGAAATCCAAACTGTTGCTCAAGGAACTTTAGCATGTTAGAGGCATTAAACCTTACTCAGAGATTCAGGCGATCCTTCTGAGCCTCTGGAATTATCCATGAATCTGCTATAAAAGTTTAAACAGCTTTTTGGAGTTTTTTTGGAGAGAAAGATTTTCAAAATGGCTGCTCTTGATCACATGACTAGCTTAGGGCTTGATCACAATTTGAGTAGTGCAAGAACCAGGAATTCGTCATAGTGGAAGGTTTTTGCACCTCATTTCGGCTAGTATAAGAAAATTGCGCTTGTAAATCAACAACCTGGTGGTGCGATGACCCTCCTCGAAAAGAATTGCTTTTCTTTTCTTTTGTTGTTCTTTGAACAGACTAAAAAGGTATACAAATTATTGACCCTTCCATAAAATTGTATAGAACTAATCAACAATTTTTGAACGAATTTCTGATTCAAATTTCTGATCCTCTTTAAATGCATATTTTTGTCCCTTTTTGACCTTTGCTCTATAAGATTCATGATTTTGTGTATAATCGAAAATAAAGTACATTATTTATTTATAACTTTGCACTAATTTTACATTAGTAGCACCAGTCTGGCATATGGAGAGATCTTTATACCTCTGGAAACCAACCACACTATAAAACAGCAGAACATCTGAAGCTAACAGTAAACATTTTATTTAAAAAGACAATCTATGTGCTGTGATTTTTATCTTCTGTACTTTGCTAGAACAGGAACTTGACTCTTAAACGGTGCTATGAGGAAATAAATGATTAAAATATACTCAGCTGAGTCCACAAGAGAGCACAAGCAAAGCTAACCTTTTCCAGTGCAAATGCAGTGATTGTTTTTCTACCTCAATTAGCCTTTATGATCTAGTCAGCACATCTGCAGGGATTTGGAAATGATACACAGCAGTTTTTATAAATAGGATGTAAAAACAACAGGAGCTGTGGTGACAAAATCAATGAATGACTAAGAGAAGAGGCAAAATTCGAGGAAAGTACAGTAAAATTTACAGTAAAATTCCTTACCAAGATACAGATAAGCAACTCGCATGGACGGATTGAAATTGTATCCTTCAATATTTTTTTTCTGGCTATAAAACAGACCAATTGCAGTGATTATAAAGTTCATATTGGTGCTACAACCTTTGACTGGGTGTTAAGGATTCTCAACCGATAAGCCACATATATTCTAAACATAAACACACTTTTCTGTCCAGTCATCAAAAAACATTTTGTGTTTGATCAGTAATAAAAAATATGGAATATTTTCTTTGTGAACTCACTTGTCTAGCCATGTAGCGAATCATTGGTCTGATGCAATACCTTCAGCTAAACCGTCTGTGTGAAAGCCTGTGATTAAAAAACAACAGGGGACCTTTTTTCAGGAGGCTTGTATTTGCATATGTGCTAGTCAGTTTTTGCTAGGTCTGCATCCAGACTGTTTCTCTGGAATGAGAACTCAGCAATTCAATCCCTTGTACACAGAAGATGTCATGTGATGGTTTTATTACTTTTAGGGTGCCAGTAAAAGATGACTATTTCCTGAACAAACAGAGTACAGTGAGCCTATAGAGAAAAGATGTAAAAAATGTTGACTGGAGTAAAAAATGGACTTGGCATCTGCACCCAGGCCAATTACTCTCCCAAAGATGAGCTCTGTTTGTCCTTTTATGACCGGGCTGCATTACAAATACTACTTGGCAGAATGACTTAAACAGGGGGACTCTTTGGTGTGCACAGTCTCTATCTCTAACACCCGGGTAATGTAAGCATATTCAACAGAAATAGAGCTGTATGGAAAGAGATGGCTTGAAATGTGAAGTGCAGAGAACATCCAGGCACATGGAGTGACTCAACTTCAGCCAACATGTACGCTTTAGTCATTGCGTTCGCAAAGGAGATATGGGAGACACCTGAAAACTGCACAATTTCTGCTTTCTCAGCTAAAATAAAAGTCAGACTGGACACCAACAAAGCAGAAAAGCTCATTCTAAAGGAGGCTGGACATCAAAGACACGTATTTACTTCTGTTAACTGTTAGTTTCACTTTGCAGCATGGTAAACTTTGACCTGGAATTTTAGAAGCCTCTGTCTTTTTGAGCCAGTAAAACACTAGTCCTGGACTGTAGTGTATCACAAGGAAAAGTCTTGCTTGCAACTTATGAGATGGACCTACTCCCTTTGAAATATGGCAAAATATTTAACATATTTATAAAACCATATAATCTGGTATTTTGTTTAACGAACATACTTTAATAGTACCATTGAGATCGACATAACTTAAGAATTAAGCAGCAGAAATCCGCCAGTTTAGCCGATTTTGGAGCTTCATTTACATTCAGATTGACACCTCAGACTCAAGTTCACTATGTTTCAGTCAGTCATTTTTCTTGGATCAGAAGCTTTGTTTATTTAACAAAATATGACAACAACTCAATATATTTTTATTAGTTATGTTTGTGTTTTTTTACTATGTTTAATAGTAACATAGTAAATGCTTCTGAGATCTACAGAGCCAACTTTAGTCAACTTTGGAGCTCTATATCTTTATTTTATTTTATTTTTGAATTTTTTTTGGTTGGGTTTTGGTTATGTTTTTTAAAAACAAATAAACCCTTTTAAATGTTCTTTCAAATATTCTGAGACTCAAATAATATCAAATCTTGAAGCTGGCATCACAAATCAAATGGCAAACAGAGTGAATTGTTATGCCCCAAATCGCAAGCATATGATTCATGTTAACATTTACTTTAATGCTCTGTTTGCAATATTCTGTAAGAGAATTTAATTACGCCCACCTCTCCACTACACTATGGTATTTATATAAGATCTAAATGTAGAAAATAATTCCTACATAATGAGTCAAACCTCTTAGCCACTAACAAACCCTTCTCCCTTCAAATCATATCATCTGCCCAGAGTGATAAAAAAAACCTTATCAAGATTTTTTTCCCTTTTTTTTTCACCAAGCCTACCACAGCGGAAATTTACACGTGTACACTGTCGATGAAAAAGTGAAAGCATTTTGCGAAATAATGTGCGATTCACTGTTATATCCACCAGTGTGAATTAGCCACCCATGAGACCCTGTAAAACCCCCAAGACAGGCTACATTGCATCTAAATGATTTTTTAGTCTGAACTTCTTTATCATGCCAGGATAATGCTGTGTGACACATACACACACGCACACATTTACACACTCAGAAACAATGAGAAGAAAGAAGAGACGGTACAAAATTACACACAGAGAGGAAAAAAGGAACACTATCAGCTGTCTCCATGCATCCACACTGAGTGGGAAGGCATGTTAATTACAAGCACAAGGCGTAACTGGAGCTCAGCAGAAAAACGAGACGTTCACGGCATCGAGGCCTGGGCTGCTAAACGACATGCCAAGAAATCAGACATATTGGAGTTGATTAATAGAGAAGCAAACCTGGGCAAAGACTTTGAGCACAGAATCCAAAATGTATTACATCTAACCTTGGACAAGGAAGAGAAAGAAAAGGAAAACTCTGCGCTTTTGTAGAATTAGGAATTATGTCCACGTGGATTCAGATATTAAAACGCAAAAAAATTAGGGTTTCGCAACGTTTTTCAAAACACTGCCTAAATGTTGGAGAAATGTTCAGAAATATGGGAAAAAACAAGCTCTTTGGACAAAAATTTGTGGACACGTGATCATAAGATTGGTATGTTCTTCCACATTTAGTCCCCGTTTACTCTAATAGGCTTGGAGTGTGCTTGCAGTAATACATTTCGCCACAAGGGTGTTAGTAAAGTCAGGTACTGTTGTAGGTGAGGTTTGGAGGCCTGGGGTTCAGCATTACAGTTTATCCCAAAGGTGTTCAATAGGTTTAGAGCTCTGTAGCAGGAGATCATTCTCTCCAACCCATGTGAAGCATATCTTCATGGAGCTGGCTTTGTGCACAGGAGCATCGTCAAGTTTTAAAGCTGTTCCTGAGACGCTGACGTAATCATTTATTACATATTTTCATCACTGACTCGTGTTTTAAATACTCAAAAGCGCCAATTATATGGACAGTTTTTCTTTCTGGTCTTTTTAAATATACAAGCCCTGAATCCCAAACCCAGTCATGTACGCAAGTCCCGGTGTCCTGCCTGCACAACATGCTCACTAATGAAAAGACCCAAAAAGACCGTCCACACCATTGTTCCCTCACTCACACACTTCCACAATGTGTCCTGAAGCTGAACCGAGTGTGCTGTTCCTCTCACACACCTCACTTCTAATTCATCCTTCATACCAAACACTGCTTCCTGACCTCGTCTCAGCTGGGTCTCTCTCTTCCTCTCGAAGGTATAATATGCAACTTCAGATCCTGGTAAGTCTGCCAAGCAAAGATCTCACCACTAAACACTTCACAAGAGCTTAATACTTTATTAGCGCTGAAGGTCAGATGGATTACAGCAGTCATCTCAAAGCGCAATGGCAGGGAACTTGACGAAACATGCCAAAAGTCTTATAGAAATGAGTGGCTAATCCGACACCAGCTTCGAGAGGGAGCTTCATGGGTCAAATCCTTTTCCAAAGACTTTTTCTACAGTGCTCATGAGAATAATCAGCAAGTCTTTTATTCGGAAATTCAAGTAAAATGTTTTTATTTTTTTCAATATATGACCAAAGTTTAGTTGTTGGTGGATGCTAGGTACAATTTCAATGCGATTTTAGTCACATAACTCGAAACATCTGAGGTAAAAAGTTGATATTTTTTTAGTTTTATGCCTTACACAGAAATTATAGATCTTTATACTATTTGTACGAGACATTGCTAGTAATTTATTATGACCTGCTATATAGTTTATTCTACATTTAGCTCCAAAATCATGTATCTCAATTATCTATTTTCATGGCTTTGACCACTGGAACAACTACCATATTGTTTTTGTCTTCCTATAACAGTAGAAGGAACATGTGTGTCCACAACCTTTAAGGACCTAATGATTTTTTTTCTGCAAAGCTAAAAGTTCCTTAATAAGTTACTGTTCTGTGTTTCCATTGAAATACTGGATCATTATCATTAGATCACTGGGATTTGGCCAGTTCTTAGTAGTTCCTCGTTTTTAAACAGATGAAATTCAATGATTATATGATAAAATAAGTTCTTAAAACTGATGCTTGATGCCAAAAAGCTAATTTTAAGTACATAATACCTTTTATTTAATTTGCTTCTCAGCTTTAAATTCATAATAATTAAAAAATATATGTGTATATGTATAAAAATTTGTGAACACCTGAACATTAGATGTTTGAGTATCACATTTTACATTCATTAGTAATTTGCTCTTATACAAGCCTCCACACTTTTATAACAAAGATGTTCCACTAGAGGTGAAGTGAGGAGGCCTGTAGTCCAGTTAACATTGTAGGGTTGTGGTCAGGTCTCTGTAGCAGGCCATTCAAGATCTTTCACTCCAAATCATGTAAACCATATCTTCATGGAGCTGTCTTTGTTCACAGGGGCATCGTCATGCTGGAAGAGGTTTGGGTCTCCTCGTTCAAGACAAGGGAAAAGTTCATGCTACCACAACCAAAGATGTCCTATACAGTTGTGTGCCTCCAACTTTGTGCTAGCAGTTTGGGAAGGAACCAAATATGTCTGGCAACCAATACTTTTGTCCAGATACTGAATTTCTTTTTTTTTCCAACATGTTGATACAGCGAAGCCTTTAAACTAACAAAGATATTTTCATACTGTAGTCATGAAATATTGGTCATCCTTCTATGTCACTTAGCTCTGTTCAGCTGATAGTTTGAAATGGCATTAGCAATGAAAACAGCTAACTTGCTAGAGAAATATTATCAGTAAACTGATAATTGAAGAAGAACAAGAATAGAAACCTGTATGACTCTGAAAGTCAGATTGTCCCTGGATATTCAAACATGAGTTATGCTGTGTTAGTGTAGTAGCTACACTATGTGTCATTGTGTGATTTATGGATAAGTGTGTTTAAATGAAGATTGTATAAAAACTAGTTTTCCATCGTGCCAAATATTAGAGGTCAATAGAAGTTGACTATAAAGGGGGAATTTTTATTTGAGTGAGAAACTTGAAGAGCATTTAAAGCTGTAAAGTATCACAACTCACCAAACAAAGGTCACTTGGGGGCACTTTTACTTAACAAGATCCAGGTGAAACAGGCTCAATCAAGACATGGGTAAAATGTGTGTGTGTGTGTGTGTGTGTGTGTGTGTGTGTGTGTGTGTGTGTGTGTGTGTGTGTGTGTGTGTGTGTATTTGCCCGACAGACTGTATCATCACAGAACCAATCAGACTGAGCGTCTCCTCTCACACTAGACGCACTCATTTATTTTGATTATAACATTCAGAAATTTCAAAGGGTCTCTGCGGTGTGACCCTGATGTCTAAATCATCACTCTAGACTTCAGCAACACACCAATGAAAAGTGATCTATATGCAAAATGACAGAGTGAGCAATGCACCAGGCACCATGTCAAACGATCCATTTTTCCTACAATTGCACATGAGGAAATGTACAAATTGCCACACTGGGGCTTGCTAGTTAACCTGATAGCTCTGGTTTCAGAGGAAAAAACACAGCATCTCTCTAACACAGCGCTGAGACTCTGAAAAAACTCTTCGAATTCTGTCTATCAGTTGGATTCCGGCCATGATGGATAAAGAATAACACATTTGGTGGAGTGCTTAAAAAAAAATTGGTCTTCCTGAACACTTTTTCCATGTTAAAAATCTTTGCGTTGTTTTCACTGTTGCAAAGTTCTGACACTGGAGACTCAGAATAACGCTTAATGCTAAATATCTCTTCAGAGAAAAAACAAATAATTCAATATCAATAATTACATCTCTGTCTGGGCTATGATAAAAAAAAAAATAAAAATAAAAAAACCACACATTTTAGTGCATTCAAATAAATGTACTGACCAATCAGAATCAAGATTTTAACAGTGTTACGGTATAAGTGTATGATATTATTATTATTATTATTATTATTATTATTATTATTATTATTATTGATATTTTGAAGTAATGTGCTTTAAAGTTCTCTCGATAATGTTAGCTAGCATATCTTTGCTTGTTGTCAGCTAAGTTACCTCACAGTTAGCTACTAATTCATAGTTTGCATAATATTAGCTTTTACCTGAGACCTTTACTGTTTGCCAAACTGGCGTACGTTTTTTTTTGTTAGTTTTTTTGTTTTTTTTTACTTAATCTCCTGAAATCTTGATGTCAGAAATAATGGGTCTCACTAGCAGTCTTCTAATAGCATCTAAAGACCTGTTTTCCATAAAAAAACCTTGATAAGCACATCTCTTTCAAAAACAAAAAGACTTTTTAAACTATATTCTCCCCAGCAGAGTTTTTAGACTGATGGTGTACTTGGTGTTTGTCCTAATGAACAGGTATCATGATGTATTTATTGATAAAGACTTTTAGTGTGCTGAGACTAAACGCTCTGAAGGAAACATTATCTCTGTTTGAAATGTGTTTTACCTAAAAAAAAAGGGATGTGGCCAAATAAACAGATACAAATCCAGATACGTGCAGGAGGCCTTTTATTTAATTCGTTTTGTTTAGAAAACCTGCCAGAAACGTTTTCGAGGGCATCTGGGTGAGATTTGAGGTGGGATTCAGCGAGACACAATAAAATGCAAAGTAATGAGAGTGAATTGAGTTTTATTTCTTTATGCAAGCGGAGAGATAAGAGGTTTGCCAGACAAACAAAGAACACATTGAGGAAAAGAAACATATAGAACAGCATTATATTTAGGAACTGCTTGATAAAAAATCAAACCATTGAATTTTCTCTTTAAAGAAGATTAAAATGAAGCAGTTGCACATCGCATGCTGAGATCAATTATAGGAGACTCATAAATCTGCCATTTATTATCTGAAGTTTAGTCCACGTCCACTTTAAAGTTTTAGATACAGAAACAGGTGCGCTGTATGGACTTTTCCAGCCATATGTGCTTTTTCCACAAACCACAAAGATCTTATATATCACACAATTGCATTGGATGTCTTCTTTTGGAAGCATTCCATTTTCTCTTCACTTAAACTAGGAGACCCAAACCTGTTCCAGCATGACAAATAACCTGTGCACAAATCCAGGTTCATGAAGATATGCTATGGATTGGTTTGAGTGGAAGATCTTCTGCTATAGAGCTCTAAACCCTATAGAGCACCCTTGGGATGATTGTGAACGCTGACTGCACCCCACGCCTCCTCACCTAACCTAGATCAGTACCTGGGTAAATGATCACAAATCAAAAACATTTGGTGGAACATCTTCTACTTGGTTATTATAACAGTAAATAAGGACTATGATGTTCAAAAAGCACATACAAATCTTGTAGTCAGGTGTTGATATAACTTTTGTTGATATAGTGTGGCACTTTAGTTGAACCTTTTTTATTTAAATATCAATACAAATGATATATTTTGTGTCAGTGTGTGCAATTAAGACCAGAAAACAGTCAGTGCTGCTGTTGCAAAGTGAAGCAATGGTTCCACTAGGATTCGGACCATGTTACTTCAATTTTCTCGCTCTGATGGAGTTCATTTGGATCAGCGTGAAACACCTGTATCACGGCTTACCAAACATGCCATCCTACATACTTTCTCTAAACACTAAACACTCCCATACAAGTGAGTGTGAGCTTAAACTTTGGAGAAGATCTCAGGTATGCTCTTCTTATGATGTTACAATTAGAGGTTTCTACATCTACCAATTAAAGTATTTTTTCTTAAATAAAACCATCTGATCAGTGGCGTGTTTATATATCTGTAAAGTTTCATGACTGTTCTTTTCTTTGATGATTTATTGAATAATGATATTATCTCCACACGATCCAGATATTTCTGGTGGACTCCGTTTGGTTTATTTCCATCCAGGCTCTGAGCGCCGAACTTGCGCCACTTTCTCAGGAGCCATGGCGCTCTAATCAAGGAAATAATTAGCTTTAATAAAATCGTCCATTTGTCCTGAAACCTCCATCAGACTGGATAAGTTATGAGGATGCAGAGATGCATTTATACACGCATTAAATCAGTCTCCGTCATCAATCTTCTGAGAAGTACAATAAAGGAAAATATCAGCTTGTGGAAACATGAGGTGGGGGAAATTACGGGTGGCAAAAATTGGCAGATGGAGGCAATTTTTCTGCACTAATTTCCAGACTAAATATAAGCTGCCAACATAGGACGAGGTAATGGGGCACCAGTGCCAGTTGAGGAGAACGAAGTCCAGTGCTAAGCTGGAAATGCAGGACTACTTTATAATTGAGTGAATTTAACCCCACCTTATTTTCTTTGCCACCCAATCAGTGCTGAGTAATACATGTTTTGTGATGTCATTGTTTCCTGTGGACATATTTTTTATGTGTACAGCACAGTGAAATTCTTTCTTTGCATATCCCAGTTTGTTAGAAAGTTAGGGGTTAAGGGCCTTGCTTAAGGGCCCTAAAGTGGCAGCTTTGCAGTCCAGGGGCTTGAAACCCCCAACCTTCTGATCCATAACACCAAGTCTTATCCACTTTTCACACACTGCACCATGGTTTTACAGGATAATAATAATTATTATTATAATAAATAACACTGAAATGTATTTAAGTTCTTTTACACCACAGCAACTTTTTATATTAACTTTAAAGACTCACATATCATCCTGTTTATACTTTTCTTTGTTTTGTGTTATGTAAAAAAAAAAAAATCAAGAAAGTTTCTATTCTCAATTTTCATTCAAAAATATATAATATATATACAAAAGTATTGGGAAAATTCCCCAAACTGCACAAAGTTGGAGGCACACATTTATATACGATGTCTCTGGAAGTGGTAGCATGAAATTTTCACTTAACTTGAATTCAAACCTGTTCCAGAATGACAGTGCCCCTGTGCCCAAAGCCAGTTTCATGAAGATATTTTTTACATGGGTTGCAGTGGAAGATCTCCTGCTATAGAACTCTGATTTAAACCCTACTGTAAATCTTTGGGATGAATTGAAACACTGATGGCACCCCAGGCTTCCTCACCTCACCTAGACCTGTGATTAGACTGGTAGCATTTTTATTCTAGTAATATAGACACAGTCATTTGGCCAATTAATTAAAAAACAACAACTGCAACAATAACTCAATAAAGTTCAGCTGTTTCAGTATGAAATCGTTTAAAACACTGGAGTTTAAAAACCCCAGTGTAGACAAAGAATTTTATAACAAAGAAATATCATTTTCAGATCCATCTGGAATAATGTAGACTTGCCCTTAGCAATGTACACTATATTGCCAAACATTGTGAAGACACCTGTTTATAAGCATGGTAGTGTGTGCTTTCTGAGCACCGCATTCCACATTTAGTCCCAATTTGCACTTATAATTCCCTCAATTTTTCAGGGAGGATGTTTTACTAGATTTTGGAGTGTGCTTGTGGACATTTGTGTTCATCAGACATAAGTGTGTTAGTAAAGTCAGGTAGTGATGTAGGTGAGAAGGTGAGGAACTCTGGGGTGCTGTCAGCATTTACATTTATCCTTAAGGTGTTCAGTGGGGTTGAGACCGGAGCTCTATAGCAGGCCGCTCAATATCTTCCCCTCCAAAATTATGTAAACCAGATCTTCAAGAAACTCATGTTGTGCACGGGGCAGCACCATGATGAAACAGGTGTGGGTTTCCAAGCTCAAGTGCAAAAAAATTATCAAAGTCCTTCTATGTTAAGTATGTTGACATTCTATCAATCGTGTGTCTCAGGCTTTGTGGTGATAGTTTCAAGAAGGGACCACATATGGCAGGAAAGGTCAGGTGTTCCTACTACTTTTGTCCATATAGCTAGCACAAGCTAGCTATATGCTAGGAACAAGCTAGCATAAGCTGTTTTAATATTGCTCTAAATTGTTATTACAGCCACAAAAGAAGTTACTTGCTGTAGAAATTCTAGTATAAGATACTGCAAGAAAACAATATTAAAAGATGAAAAATATTTGTTCTTTTTCCACATGAATGAAGGATTGGAAAAGGAAAAAGGAATTTCCTCCAAAATCAAATCAAGCTCTCTGACCCGAACCTCTTTACACTTTACAATTTCTGCGCAGAAACACTCAGGACGAGCGTACACAGAACAGCTGATGGCATAAACCAAACGGGGACATGCGTGAGCAAAGTAAAGCAGCCTGACTCAGGTGTTTATCTGGTCTCGTTGTAGTTACCTGACCTCTGACCTCTGTTTATGGGCAAGACGAAGAGGCTGGGAATCATGAGCACGAGATCAGCAGTGGAAAGATAAACAGAGTCCATTTGTATCGAATGGTCAAGAGGAAAAGGCCAGGGAGAAGATGAGTCATTATACAGCTATTTCCCTTACTGCAGCACACTCATCGTGGGCTCGCCAGCACACACACACACACACACACACACACACAAATACCTAGAACTTAAATACAAGGACATTGGGGCAGTGACTGGCTCCACACCAGGAAAACGAAAATGTGACCGAATACAAACACATACAAAATGTAATCCTGTACACACACACACACACACACACACACACACACATGCAAAAACGATCCTCTTTCTCGCAGGGTTCACTCCGAGCAGCGCAGGGTCTCCGGCGAGCCAAGGGAATCGACGTGTGGGGTCTCGCGTGCAGCGCTTGGCCTGCTTATTGATTTTCAAGCATGAAGCAGGAATATTGTGCAGAGTTTTACTCGGCACTGCTTGCCAAACAGTTCCCTCCTCCCATTTCACTACAGGATGGTTTGCCTGCTTCTCCCTGAAAGCAGCCGCAAGCGGAAGAGTTAACCTCCAGAGGCTTTCTGACTGACAGCAGCGTGCACTGGAGCGCTCATACCCGGGCACCGCCAGTACATAAATACATAACCCAATACATAACCGCGCAACGTAGACGAGAATTCAATTCGCTGTAATGAAATCCCACCATCTGCTTTACTCTTCCAATATATCGAATCTATCTTTTTTTTTTCTCCGTCTACTTTCTTCTCCCTCTCTCTTTTTCTCCCCACAAACAAACACGCAAACCCTTCGTTAGCGACACGTTCGGTTAGGAAGTACGCTGAGGCAGGCAGGCGAGGTTCTGATGTCAGGCTAATGAAAGCCGGTGTTTTTGGCATGCGAGCAGCCGCAGATGTGAATTAAAAAGGCCGGTTTTGATTTGTGTACAGTCTGACGCAGCATTCGACCTACAGTACAGCTGCACAGAGAGGGGCTTCTGGGCCTGGGAATATTTTAAAACATCTTTTCGGCTCTCGTCGAAATTTTGGCTCGAAAGAGTCCAAATGGAAATCAGTTACATTTTTTAGCTGCGAAAATGATTCAGCGCTCTCCGACAAACATACAACCCTTTTTTTTAAAGTCTTTTACTTATTATTTTACAATCATTTACCCAAGATGCTTCTTTCTACATGTTTTATGACAAACAGATAGACGTATTTAATAAAGTTAGTTTGCTCAAAGAGCAGGCTTTTACGATTATTACTTGTTGCATGCTCCAGTACAATCTTGATGGAATCCTCTAACAGACGCACTGTAATGTCTGTCTTCAATGTCAGATTCTACGCTGACAATCCTCCAGCTATAGACCTGCAATTGAAGCAACAAAATGATTATTCTGCTCACATCATACATTGAGATGATCTGGAAAACAAATGCATGCAAACCCAGACTTTCTTTGATGCATGCTTGAGGTAAAAAAGGATGACTGTTTTTGTGTATATGCATGTCTTATGTTTCTCCATCAATGCTATTGCATCTACTTTATATACTCTACTTTATCTCTAGCTGCCTTGTGAGTTTGTCCATATGGACAATCGGGGGGAAAATAAAACGCTTGAGATTACAGTGCATAGTAAATGCTTTTGGAAACAAGAAGATGGCTTTCGACTGTAATTAACATGAGCTGATTGTTACAATGGACTAGAACTGCTAAAAACTGTTTGTGCTCAAGTCTCTATTGAAATGTATGGACATTCTGTGTCACACAAATGTGGATGAGGTTCCATTTTGAGTCTGGTTTCTCTCTAGGTTTATGTTTGTATGTCCAATATCTGTTCTTAGGAATGCTATAGAAATTATCTTGGATTTAATTGTTTGGCGTTAACGTGAATTGAAGTTAAATAAATTGTATTTTGATGGTTATTGATGAACTATTAGTCATGCAAGCATTGTCTCATGATTAGTAAAACACAACAATATTTACTTAGCTATCAGGAAATGATGAGTTTGTTACTCATGATGATGTCACAGCCTACTTTTTTCCTACCAATCAGAACAACTCTAGGTATCTGTGAGTACATGCATGTGGACGAGGGCAGAGCTTTTGTGTGTTATAAAGACACACACATTACACAGTTTTTCCCGTTGACTTCCATTTAAACATAAGTTCAGAGCAAAGAAATTTCACATTTTCTAAAGTTTCATTCACGTGAAGACCTGTGACCGATTGATACGTGACCTCTTTAGAAAATCCAAGATGGAAGAAGCACTGATTATGCTGTTGTCATATTAATGTCCCATGTTATACAACACAGCATCAGAGGAGAAACTGCCTGCTTTGAGGTGTCACACGAAGAGATGGAACATTTTAACATTGTCCCATGATGTCATATCCGGTTTCCAGCCCTATTTGCAAGTATGTTTGCCCCTTCACACTCTTACATTACTCATCATCCTTCTGCTAAATCTGTGTCGAGAGCCAGCCGAAAAACAGTGGCCGGCTTCTGAAAATGTTCCTCAGGGCAAACATGAAACAACACAAAAGAAAACAGACCACTGAAAGAACCTGCTGAAAAATGGATGTGAGGTTCCTCAGATAGCAGGGGCCAGGAATAACATTGCTCCGCTCACTGTGGGCAAAAAAATATAACAACCAAAGAAAAAATGTCAAATCTTTTATATTCATACATCAGCATACACTTCAAAGCATTCTGTTAGTGTCCACACACACACACACACACACACACACACAAAAAAAAAAAACTTCATGCTGAGAGCCTCGACAGACGCTCTGATGACACACAGGCTACTCATTGGCTGTAATTAAAGAAAATAATACACATTTCTTGATTTGTACCAGCATATTAATTGTGTTATTCCTGCATTTAATTCAGTTTGACACTCCAGGTTTGCACTGTATGTTTATTTAAGTGCAAAATGTAGCATGCCCTTGCCTTAACGATATAAAAACCAATTAAACAAGACATTAAATTTAAAGTTAGGGTCATCAGAATTAACAAAGAGCTTTGTAGATAATATCTGAATCAAAATGTAATACTTAATAATTGAATACTTTATTTAGTATAGTTTGTAGATGTTTTATAAATGCGTGTCACTTTGGCCTTTCATGGGCTTTATTTTCATTTCAGTTCTGAGAAACAGTAATAGTTCTATAAGCATTTGAAGCTAGTTAAAGGCATGTTGGGTTATGTGTAGAAAATGGTTGTTCGATTTACTAGCAACACCACTGGCTTTGTTCTAGACGCATTCTTAGATTAGCGAAGCAAACTAGCAGTACTAGTAGCCGAGCAATCCCACTAGTAGCTTTAACAATGTCTGCAATTTCCTTCCAAGCTTTAATTTTCTCAGTAATGTCTCTACTCATATATAACTGCAGGTAGCAACTAATATCTAATCAATAAACCATAGAATCTGAGGACTCGTTTAATCCAGTTGATTGGATTTGAGTCACGTTTTGTTTTCACTTCGCTTGTAAAGGAAGTTTGGGATGCACAAATTGGTTGGAGTAGAAGATCTCCTGATATAGAGCTACAAACCCTGTTGAACACCATTGGGATAAATGTGAACACTGACTGCACCCCAGACCTCCTCACCTTCTCACCTACATCACTACCTGACTTTACTAACACCTGTGTAGCTGAATGAATCTCCACAAAACTCCACAAGCACACTCCACAATCTAGTGGAACATCTTCCCAGAAGAGTGGAGCTTATAATAAGAGTGAGCGGGGAATACATGTGGAATACGATGTCCAAAATCAAGTACATACCAATTTTTTTGGTCAAGTGTCCGCAAGCTTCCGTCCGTATATGTTGTCGATCTTGTATCTGAAGGCGAATCTTTTTATTTCGTTTTCAAACAGAAACCAGACCAGAACCACTTTTTTGAGAGAAGAAAGAAACCCTTTTTTTTTTTTTTGTCTCTTCACTGAATCCAGACACTGCATAAGTACAATACTGAATTCTAAATAACCATCATGAGGTGGTAATTTGGAGAGGATTTGATGAGGAAAAAAGGAAGAAAATGATCAAATACACCTGGGTGCACACACACACACACACACACACACACACACACACACACTTACACACACACTCAAACACACACCTCCTCCCAAACCACAAATGGACATGCCAATGTGCTCAGTCATGTGGCGTGATGAGTTGGCCTCGGAGGCTAATCACCGTAATTAGCCCGAGAGAACAGAAAACGCCAGCGAGTGTGAATCACCTCCAGAAAAGCAAAGCTTTATAGTACTCCTTTCACACACACTCACACACACTCACACACACACAACTTAGGGTGCCAACTTAAACAGGTTGCAGGCATGGTGCCCGCTAACCCGCCTCTCAACAGAACCCACGGTAAAACTATGAATGTTTTGCAATTAGGGTCTGGCCCTGATGCCTACCTTTCCCTCGAGTGCCACAATTCGAGGTACCAGCTGAAATAAAGAAGAAGCAGTCTTTCTTCCACAGCTCTTTCTGCAAGTCTTCTAATTTCTCCAATCACACAAACCACTACCAGGGCACATTTTTTTCCCTTTTTTTCTTACCCTTTCTTTTTTTTTCCCCCCCTGAGTAAAGTCTCATATAGAGACGTGCCAGAGGACATCGCAGTAATTCGGATAAACACGGACGCATGTGAGTACGGAGGAATGACTCAAACCCGGCATCGTCTTGCAATTACTATTCTTACACACAAAATAAGAAAACTATGATGCAACCTAAGAAAGGAACTGAGCGTAATCGTGGGATGCTAAAGAGGTACATGATCTATCTGGAGGGTTACGTGATGAAGAACAAGTCACAGGAATTAGTCTTGCATGAGTTTGTGTAATAAACAGAGCTGAAAAAATGGCCTCTATCTCTTTTTTTTTTTTTTTTTTTAAGTGTATTAGGAAAGAAGTCAACTTTATCATTCAGGGAGAAAGTACACAATATTTAGACATTTTTCTGTGAATAAGGACATTTTTTAAATAAATGTATTAAGATAGATGTTTTAATTAAAAGAAAATAAATAAAGCTAAGATGTAAATGTGTATCAGATAAATCATACTTTATAAATCACTGAAAAAAAACTCATGAAAAATCATTCAATTAAATAAATTATATGCAGTATGAATTTTTTTTTTATCACGAAAGAAAGTTATACAAATTTTTGTTAAAAAAAAAAATCTTTAAATAACGCAAAATCATAAATAAAATCTTAATTCTTAACTTAATTGATGCAATCATTAAAAACATGACAAAAAAATTATTCATTAAAAAAAAAATTATAAAAAAATTATTTAATTATTTGCATTAAAAAAAGAAATTGCATTAAACCTGAATATACTCACAATAATAATCTCCTGTTTATTAATGATTTTTTTTACACAAACAATTCATGATGTAGAAAATTCACTGAATTCATAAATTGTTAATCAATTTCAGGTGAAAATAAATGAATTGTGTAGAAATTAGTACTTTTGAATTATTTAAAATAAATTGTAAAAAGAAAGGTGAAAATATTTTTTTTTACAAAAAAATAAACACCTTAAAATATTACCATTGAATACACGTCATAATGATTCTATATAAAAAAAAAAAACACAGTGTAAATCAAGTTTAAAAAATAAAACGTGCACAATGAAACCGTGTGAGATTCAACGTGTCTCAAAACCTACACGTGCGATGCGTGTGTGATTGGTGACGTGTGAACGGTTTCTCTATTGAGAAAAGAAGATGGACCTGATTACAGCTCGACCACATGAATGCAGATTTTCATGTCTTTGGACTCTTCGGCACTCAAATAGTGATTATCACACACACACACACACACACACACACACACACACACACACACACACACACACACACACACATCCTCATTCCAGATTCAGAATTCCACACGTCGTCCTGTTCACGTGTGTTGAGGAATTTTGCTGTGTTCAGGTTGAGGAGGTGTGTGGAAATGACCTCTGCCCCACCAGCTGTACTGCCAGACTGTGCCGTCTGTGTGTGTGTGTGTGTGTGTGTGTGTGTGTGTGTGTGTGTGTGTGTGTGTGTGTGTCAGTCAGTGTTTACTCGTTGATGCCAGCAGCACTGGGTCTCGTTGCTCCCCATGTGTTGTAGGTGGGCTGAGAGGGGAGGCAGAACAATGCGAATCAAGAGCAATTACATTTCCAGTGAAAGGGGCTTTTTCCCTCCCCTAAATTCGCCTCAAATCAAAGGCCTGCGTCAATGGACAACACAAGCAGCTACTTTGATGTATTGCAGAGCACGCTGCCCACAACCACTTTTATTTATTTATTCTTTTTGGTAACAAAGTTGTATTTTTCATGAGAGTAAAACCATGCAACCCTCAAGGAGAAATATATTCTTTCCCTCAGAACCGGTTTGGGTAAACATGGCAAGTAAAGTGTAGCCATGTTTTTCGCCAGTTACATTTAACAAATTAAATGCTCGAAATTGGGATCATTACGAGGCTTCCAGCGTGAGTCACCTCATCGAGACACGGCAGATTGTCCGGCGTGAAGAAGACGATACTTCACCTCGGGGACTGTGTGTGTGTAAGTGTGTGTGAGTACGTAGGAGTGTGTGTTTGAGTACGACGGCTATGTAATAAAACAAATCCTAGTTGCGTTACGTAGCTGACAGGACTGTCGATAAATAGTATTTCCATGACATGTTCAACGTTCATAATGACCTATAACCCATTATAATGCGTTCCTATATTTATATTATGCATGCTGTTATAGGCACGAGATGATAAACTATGAGCACAATGCGTTATAAATTGTGCTTATAACACTTTTCCCACAAATACCCAATAAAGTCTCTCTGCCTTGAATCATCTATTTGTCACTTTCTACTAATGCAATATGTAAAATTTCTATAACATGTTATAACATATCTATACAGTGTTATGAATGTTGTTATAAATATTTAATAAAAGCTACATTTACAGTTTGTAGCATTGTCTGTAATGCTCAGTGATGCTGTAATGCATGTTACACAGAGCATAATGCATTATAACACATTATAACCAGTGCTAAAAATGAAGGGGGGGACCCCGATAAGGAATTAGGGACTCCCCATTACAAGTAAAAAATAGACTTATGGGGGTCCCCAAAAGAATATATGAATTACACACCAACTGGGACCCCCATAAGACTTGACTCAATTCCAGCACCGCTTATAACACCTTATAAAGTATAATACCATGATATAAGAGTGCGTTCATAGCACATAACTATGGCCTACATCGGAGGTGCCGGTAGCTAAGTAAGTACCACTAAAGTTCTTTTGATGTACTTGTGGTGAAATGTTCTATCTAAAGAACCTCAAAAATATTGTAAAGGTCAACATCTTTTACAGGCATTTGTTCCTAAACGTTGGTTGCTGCCAGTGTGGGGCTCTTGAGCAAGGCCCCCTAAACCTCTCTACTTTACTCAAGGGCATTGCCCTCTCACCCCAGCTTCCAAACAAGCTGCTATATACATAAAAAGGGTTTAATTGTGTTTTGTGTATATCTAACAAATAATTTTGACAGCTTAGTGAAGTTTGGTTCTATGTATTGGGAAAAAAGAGGAAAGGACAGAAGAGTTCCAAGATGAACCAGGCTGACAGTAGACCCATCTAAAGAGCAGATACATCTGAAGGCCTAGAAAGATCCAGGTTCTTCACCAAGAGTAGGAGGTTCTTCATTATTCACAGACTGTCCATCAAACAAGACTGGTTCATTAGAATTAAACAAATAAGCTGTAATATATTAAAGTTCAAATATTACATTTTCTGCAATGTTGCTTTTCTTGAGAACCTCCAACACCAAGTACCAGCGTATTTCATATTTCACATCTTGTAAAGAAAATGACCAATAATTTGGATTTCATTGTTTACATTTACCGTCTTACAATGAAAAAATGTTTATAGGTTTCTAGTTTTAAAAAAGTTAGTTAGTTAGTTAATCTTTATCAAACCAGAAAAAAAAACTGATTGAGACGAGGTCATCTGACACAA
The DNA here is from genome assembly GCA_024362625.1 of Silurus asotus. Lineage (NCBI taxonomy): Eukaryota > Metazoa > Chordata > Actinopteri > Siluriformes > Siluridae > Silurus > Silurus asotus. Next base: position 755,923 of record MU551741.1, read on the forward strand.
AAAGGCAGCAAAAGACAAAAAACATTGTTCAAACAATTAACAAAGACTAAAACAAACAAAACTAACAAGAAAACAACAGTATCAGGATGTAAAACAGTATCACAGAAGCAACTTTTCAATATTGCTGATTTAAAGTTATTTCTAAATTTTAGAGTCTAGAACATGGAAAGCGTACCTTTAAGTGTACCTATGAGTTTTCCACATTGTAGAGGTATTACTGTCAACCCTTATGTTCTGCTGAAAACTTCCCTTCCTTGGGGAAGGGGGGGGTCGCTATGTCACTAAAAAATTTAGAATTATAAAAAAAAATTATAGTTGTGAAATAAAAAAACTTTCCTGCTTAAATATTCTTTTGCATTTTATTAAAGTAATAAAGGTATAGAAATAAGGCTCTCAATAACTGTTACATTTGCTGAAGTTTGAATGAATTTTAGAAAAGCAACTAAAAACAGAAATCACCATATAATTTGCTCAAAATATTGAAAAATATCCCAATATAGTTTTTTTTTTTTTATTCCCAACTCAGTCTTAACATGCGAACCAGCAAATTGATTACAAGGTAATCTCCAGTTTTTACTAAAATATTAAATAACAAATAGGTAAGAAACCCGTACAATTATAAATAAAACAGTATGAATAAATAAATGGAAATAATGGTTCTCCTTGGTACATTTTTAGGGTTTGATGAAGGTCCTTCTCAAGAGAGACAAGAAGAGACGTAGTGTAAAAGAAAACCCGGAGATTTTTTTGTACCCTATTATGAATATTTTTGCCACTAATTAGGTATATTTACAATAGTAAGTACTTGTTTTATACAAGATTATTTGTTTTGGACATGAGGTTATTGTTTCCAAAAAATTGCACCTTTCGATAGTTATTAAATGTAATAGTTTTTAAAGTTAACATTTTACTCTTTTTGGTTTATTTAGAAATAATATGCATGCACTCACTCACTCACTCACTCTTACATATTTTGGTACAATTATTTTTATCAGTGACGCGACTTTTCAGTCTGTTCAAGGCCTATAAGAAAGACAGAACTACAGATAAAAAAAAACCTGCTAGATTTCATGCACTTTAAATGAATTGTTAAGAAATGTAACTAAATGAGTCCTTGCACAAGTTAAATCTTTATTTGACCATAGATTTATAAATCAAATCAAATTTTATTTGTCACATGCACATACATACAGGGTACAACAATTTTTTTTTTTTTATCCATTCATTATGTTTATTTAGGATTAAAAAAATGTTGCCGTCTCATCATCCTTTTAATACCCAACACATCTGCAGTGAATTGTTTGGATTAATGTTTTAAAACCGTGTGATTCACGTTAAACGCTGAGAGCCAATGAGCACTAAACACCTTCCTTAATTCACCTCTATAATTAATGGACTATGAAGTGCTCATTCCTGCTCACTTGTACAAAAAACATCTGCTGGACTGATTAATCTTCGTATCAAATCGAGCTGAACAAAGAAATGAGCTTGAGCTTTTAAAACTTGCCTTTTCGGTCTAATACATGGCCCATTACCAAATGGCTATCCATCACTGGTGTCACTCTCCAGATTTGAAGTGGAGGCTCCATCAGCGGTGCCACGGCACTTTCTCGGCCCCCGATGCCTGGCGTTCATGCCAGGCTAATGTGTTTACTTCACAGTACACACCGGAGAGAAATCCTCAAAAAGCCTCAGAGAGCAGATTAAGCCGAGGTGGATGTCATACTGAAGGATTTTTCAAAGCCTTTTTTTTTTTTTTTTGGACGGTGATGAAACCACAAATGCAATATGTGATATGTTGTGACGTTCTTTACTTTCTTGAACCCCTAAAAATCTCATCTTACTATACAGCCATTCATCTCATTCATTCACTTCATTCAGTAACTAATAGAAGAGTGAAAAATGGATGCCCTGGGACTCTCACAGGTTAAACAAGTCTGTAATTAGAGTCATTTATGTAATTCTTTTTTTTTTTTTTTTTTAAAAAGATTTTTTTTTTTTTTTTTTTTTTTTTTAATGAATAGAGCAAAAAGGAAAAAAAAGCAAAAAGCAAAAAGCGACCACCTGGAAACCTTCTGTGAGCAGTGTGAGGGTTTGTTTTGTGGAAAAAAAAGGATGACCCACTCCACAGCACCAAAGAATGTATATATTTTCTTTTAATAAATGAGCCAAAACAAGTTCTCCAGGGGCTCCATGAGATCACTATGTGACAGTGTTGTACAATTTGTAAAGTTGTGCTGGCATTTATATATATAAATATATATATATAAATATATATTTAATTATTATCTTTTTTTTTCTTTAGGTTGGATTGTTGCCGTTTGGAACATTTCATATATTAAAACTGATTTTCACCTTTTTTTAATCATCGTTATAAGAAAAACAGTCAATTTCTTTGGGGGAAAAAGTTCAAATCTTATTGTTTCTATAGTAACAACGGCATCCCATTGTTACTATTGTGTGAGTGTTTTCACTTGGGTTTGTACAGCATGCTAACTATGTATATATATACAGCTAAAAACACCTTGAACTCTTAATAACACTTCTAAATGGAGTCTCCAGTGTCAGCTCTCTGGACCAGATAGAGATGAAGCTATAAGATCAACAGAAATGAACAGAAATGATAAGAGGACCAAACTTGTAAAAGACGTCTCACAACATTAAGCGCGACTATAAACATGACATACTCTATTGTGTAAAATAAAACACTTCGGATTGTGATGTTCTTGGAAAATAAGTAATTTCATGGTGGTACTGGACCTTCACATTGTGCCACCACGCTGTTGATAATTGTCCCAAAACAGCATGCTTTCAACTTTTCTGTTTCAAAACTTTAAAATCCACTTCTTGTATGAATATTATTATAATACAGATAAAACACGATTCAAGATTTCTTCCTCATTTATCTCCACAGACATGTCCAGGCCATGACAATATCCCAATGGCACTTCCTTTTAATCCGTCAACATGCAAATAAACATCGCGCAATGTAAGGGTCACTTTTACCCAACAAGGCATGCAATACATACATAAACATGTTTTTACCACGTATGCAATAAAGGACGACTCTTGGAAAGTAAACAGCGCTTCACGTGGACCTTTAATTAAAGCGTAATCTCAGGACTTTAGTCGGAATTAAGGAGATTTGAAGAGCAACTGCGGTGTACTCTGATTACTTAATAACACGGTGATAAACACAGCCATAAATCAGGCTCCGTGACGGACCTTACAATTCGGGGAAAAACAACCCAAAATGAGAGCTGCTACCTCTTTCATTGTGTGAGCGAGTTAGTTACAGAGAAGGGTATTAGTCTGTGTTCACAGGTCGCTAATGAGCTCCTGCGCTTCGTCTTCAAACGGAGAAGGAACAAACACGAAGTAAACTTTCGAACATCTGCGCGCGTTTATTTAGTAAAGCTAACGAAGGCTCTCATTCAACACTTCTGCTGTAATAAGCGTCTAGCGCAAGGGCAGGACATTACGTTTTAATCACAGACGCAGGCTCTGCGGCTTTCTGGGTTTAGCTTCAGCTCTGACGTCTTGCGTAATATTTAGGAGCTAAATTTGAAGCGCTTGAGAACTTTGGGTTTTGGTGGAACCTCTCGTTCTTTCCTTTTTTCCATTTTATGAATGAGAACAATGCAGGTCACAATCAAGACACGGTCAAGAGGAACATTTATGCAAAGGGGATTTATTTTGAAAATTTGGAACATCTGAACAACAAAGACAAAAGTTTGTTGAACTTCTGAACATCCTATTTCACATTTAGTCTCCGTTTGCTCTCAGAATAACTTCCACTCTTCTGGGAAGATGTTCCACTAGATTTTAGAGTGTGCTTGTGGAGATGTGAATGATATTCATTCAAGTACAAGGGTGTGAATAAAGTCAGGTAGTGATGTAGGTGAGAAGATGAGGAGGGTGCAGACAGCGTTCATCCCAGAGGTGTTCAATAGGGATTAAAGCTCTATAGCAGGAGATCTTCCACTCCAAACCATGTAAAGCAGATCTTGATGGAGCTGGCTTTGTCATGCTGGAACAGATTTGGGTCTCCTAGGTTAGTTACGTGCCTCCAACTTTGGCGAAGGACCACATGTGATTAAGAAAGTCAAGTATTCCACAACTTGTGTCCTTACAATGTATTTGGTTACATTCTTCCTCCTAATGCAGTAATATACTTATCCAAATGCTACAAAAGAAAAACATTAGCGTGAACATTAATAGGTAGCATTTAATAACTTATCTCTCTCTCTATCTGTCTCCCGCTGGCTTTTAGCAGGTCATAGCTCTTTTCCTTCCTTGCGTGACTCTGTAATATAAACACACTCAGGGATATGACTCATCACTATTTATCCAATCAATCACAAGGCATAAACACACGCCTGGGATCAGGGGTCAATGGTCCGAAGCGTGACCTGATGCTGTAACCTGTGTGCTGGTACTTCACATACCTGCACTTCCTTCCATCTCTGGATTGGGATCAGCTCTAAGAAGCAGCGTCCTGATTGGATCTAAAACATAAAAACATATATTTAAAAAAAAGGTGAGATGGGAATCGGAAGATTAAACCGTTCCACTCCTGGGATTCGATTAGACTTAGATTAGACTTCTGAGTGTGTGGAGAGTAAGACGTTAAAGCAAACGGGTTATTTTTTGTCAGACGTTCAGACTCGGGTTGTGTGTTTTAAGAGCGGCGGTGGTGGCGGAAAAGGGGAGGGAAGCGCTTCCCGAGTTGGAGCCCATCTGAAGAGGGGCCAAACATAATCCAGCATCAATCGTGCTCCTGTCAGAGAGCACTCTCGCGGCTTTTCCAGCACCATTGTTATAGAGCAGGCCAACGGAAAGAGGCCTGGAGCAGGTGGAAATAAAAAGCCTTTTGACGGGTTCAGGCTCAAGATTCTCCGTGTGCTCCATGTGACATTTACACAAACAGCAGGGAGCAGGCACAGGTTGTCGACACGCCAGGAGACGTGTGTGTGTGTGTGTGTGTGTGTGTGTGTGTGTGTGTGTGTGTGTGTGTGTGTGTGTGTGTGTTGGTGATCTTGCACACACATTTCCCCAGCAGACACAAACACGCAAAATACGTCCTGTCCTCTGAAACTGCTCTTCGGTCCACAACTTATTTCTCTTCTCAGAATGATAAAAACAGAACCAAGTATGTTGTGATTATTTTTGACACTTCACACACTCCACTGAGACATTTTCATTTTATTGTTATTGATTTTGCATTATTTTTACATGATTTTAATTACATGTCATTCATTTACAATTCCTGTATGTGCACACACGTGATTTTCCTTAACGATGTAGATTTAGCACAAGATGTACATGAATATACATCTACACGTTTCACTTGTTTCCACATGATTATTATTTTTTTTTTACATGTAACTCATTCATGACTCTTTGCACGTTATATAATTCTTCAAGGTGAATCATATTTTTACCCCCCCCCCCCTCCACCCATTACAAAAACTGTACGATACAAAGTGATTCATTGACCTTATTGTTGCTTACTTATTATGATTATATGATTCATGCACTACAACGATGATACACAAGATATTTTTTCTTCATGTTGCTTAATATTCTCACATTTTCTGTGTAATGTGATCACGTTTTTATCGACTTGAGAAGATCATCAGGGTCTCTCTTGATTTCATTGTGAACATTTACACAAAATGCTGCATCTGCAAAGACACCAGGATCGTAGCACCAGGACTTCACACACACTCCTCACACACACTCATCATCCTCCTGCCATCTGGAAAAAAGGTACCGGGGCATTCGGGTCCTCATATTCTGACTGTGTAACAGTTTCTTTCTACAAACCATTTGACTCTTTAATGCGAAGGAGCTGGACTGACACACACACACACACACACACACACACACACACACACACACACACACACTCTAAAGGACACCTTAATTGATTTTTTTTTCAATTGCTACTAAACCAATTCATGTTTATGTAATGTACAGTATTTATTATTATTTAGAAAAAAAATGTGCACTCACACATCTATTGCACTAGAGAGTGTCGACCTGTCACCGTGTTTATTGTCTCATTGTGTTGTGTTGTTTATGCTAATTGTAATTATGCTAAGTGTTAATTGTGTTAAGTGTTAATATATATATTCTATTTTTCAGTACAGGGCTTTTGGTTCGGTACACACGTGCCAAATGCATTCGTTTAAAAAAAGTTAAAAGTAAAAATATAGTATATTTAAAAGTAACGCACCGCAAGTTTGTTTAGTCTCTGCCTCGCAATTTGAGCGCATGTTTTTATTTATTTTTAAACTTCAAAACATACACAACAATGCCAGGTGTATAAAAAAAAAAACAAGAGTTAGTGCAGTGTTACTGTAGCTACTCACTCCGTACTGGAAATATGATTTGTAGTCCAACAAAGAACAATTTGTAGTGCAGTGTTTTTATGTCAGTCTAGTGTTATGAATTCTTTGGCATTTTATGTACAGCTTCAAGGTGAAATTTCTGACAATTCCATATATATCGAGGGATTGAATGTATGATAGACGGAAGGGAATGAAGACATTTGTTATAGTGGGCTGAAATAAGTAGAACAGTTAAGTATATCTGTATAATAACCTCCAATATGATAAAATAATTTTCCTAATATATGAGCAAATGAACCCACTGACCAAGACAGGCACGGTTGTTCTGGTCAGTCTCATAGCCTGAGTTGCAGATACAGCGGTAGCTTCCTCTCAGATTCTCACATACTCCATTAGAGCAAATATCAGGATCCAGTGCACACTCATTAATGTCTGTTAAAGAAAACAGCAGCATTTAGCAGACATTCACACTTTGAAATTAAACTGGCAGAACCAAATCCATACTGTACAATTCTATTTATTACAGCAGTGAGGATTACCTGTTCCGTCGACTGAAAATCCGATCCCGCTTGGACACAAGGCATTGAATCCCGCTAGAAAAGAGAAAAATAAATCTTATTTGGTCCTCAAATCCAATGAGATGGAAAAAAAATGAGCAAATAGCAATGGATGCATAGAATTGAGGGTTGAATTAAAGTAGCTATGAATAAAAATATTTGCTATCTGAGCTAACATAAAACTATATATATATATATATATATGGCTGAAATGACAATGTAAAGGAAAAATTAGATCCAGTCACAGTTCTCAATAATAAGTCCCGTTGTTCTTGTACATACTGTATGAATGTCATGTTAAATGAATGCAGAAATGATCTGAATGCAATTGAACAGCATGTTCCGTGGAGGCTGGACAACATCTGCAAACTCTCAGCCATAAAACTGAAGAGCGTTCTGTTGCCTCTTTGAGTAATATTTACTATGTTTAGTCGTGGTATGTCCTGAAAATCTCAGCTCCTCATCGAGCCTGTTCCCTCTAATTTAGGAAAATAGATCTGGCTCTCCGTCGAGCTGTCTTTCTCTCTTTCTCTCTCTCTCTCTTTCTCTCTCTCTATCCGTCTGCATGTGGAGTGCTGCGCCTTGGCGTCCCCTGTGTTACATGATGCCAGTTTGGTTTGATGCATCAATTGGACCCCCTTCGAAGCAGGAAATGCTCTCAGACCCTTTTTTTTTCCCACCCTGGCCTTCCGCTGCGGGGAGCAGCCATTACAAACCCACATACATTTCATTACCATTTCTATGGAATTCCTTCTTTTCTGTGCTTTTTTTTGCTTTGTTTTAATGCTGTATAGATTTATGATGTCATAACACATATGGTAATATTATTCACAACATGTAAAGTATATTAGAATATTTATTGACTGTACCACATATATAAGCAAATATACAGTATATATGACCAAAAAACATATTGTATATAATTGACTTCTAATTGTATATTGGATTTCATGCAGTTGAATGCAAAAGTTTGTGCACCCTATAGGATTAATTAGCAGAAAGTCCAATTTCACAGTAATAAATGATCTTTTATTGATTTTCAAACTTGTTCTGTACTAATATTTAGTATGTTGATGGACAGAACTAATGCTGTTAAAAGAAAGCTACAGACATTTCTTACTGTCTGAATTTTTTTCTTTTTTATAAAATAGAAAAAAAAATGTGAGTGTATTGTTTTATTATCTTATTATTTTATTTTGTGTATTTAACAGATACAGTCTCAATAAACATTTTTTATTAGATAAACTATAAAAATAAGGGTTTGACTGGGTTTTTTTATTTCCATCTGTGTTTATACATATATCTATCTATCGATCAATCGATCTACATGTCTTCTCATCTATCAACCAAGCTATCGATCTGCTTCATCACAGAAAAAGCTCCACACCTACAACCATCTCCAGGCTTTTCACTGAATCACTCTGTTGCTCCTTCTTCAAGTGGATTTAAAAATAGTCGGACTTGGAGAGGAAGACCTTTAGGGACTGAAAACAGGCACCGCACCACGACATCTCCTATTGTTGTGAACTGTTTGGGAATTCTTAATTGCTTTTTCCGAATCGCCTCCCCCGCAGGAAAATCCTCCTTCAGAGGGAGAGAGTGGGGACAAGCCACTGGATTACACACAAAAAAAAATTACGGAGTGTATGGAGAGCTGCTCTCATCTGCCTCAAATCAGTCTGACCCAAATTAGTCTAACCTGCACCACAGAAGTGCGTGGGCTTCTTCTCCTTTTTTTTTTTTTCATCTCTCTTTCTCTCTTTCTTTCTTTCTCTCATCATTCCCTCATGGCCATTTCCAGTGTTGTGGCTCACAGTAGATCCACGCCTGTGGTGTTGTTGTGTCAATGCCATGGGAAAGGCTGTGTTTTATTCAACGGGGGTTGAGACGGCAACAAAACACTGAGTAAAAGTGTCAATCTCAGAGAGAGAGAGAGCAAGACAGAGGGAGAAGTGTCTACATTGTCCTGTTTATCCTCTGCCGCAGATTGCAACAGTCCACCTTTCTTCTCCAAATGATGTGACAAGACAGTAAATGCTGACCGTACTGTGAAAACCGAGGTTGAAAAAGTTGGAAAAAGAGACGTAAACATGCATAATTGGTTATATCATGTCTGTCTGTGCACTGATTTCTTATGAGGATTTGTGAGCTAAAGGCAAACAGTGACACAGTGAACATTTTAAAAGAGTTCACATAATGCTGAAGATTCCTAGATGAATGCAAAGATGCTGTATTTATGCAAGAATTAAACACGTGTATTAGTGTAATAAACACGTAAATGTATGTTAAATAAATATATAAATCCCATCGATTAGCAACTCTTTACCACCTTTCTGTCTCGTGTCCACTTGATTTCAGTTTGTCGTATGAAATCAACTGAATGCTGGAGATTGCTTTTGTTTTTCTTTCATTATAAGTAAACCCTTTAGACCTGCTTGGCCTTGATTACAGTAGCATCAGGAGTAGGATTATTCTGTTGATGCTGTTATGACATCCTGGACAAAGGGCCATCATGGATCTTACTGTGAAGATTTTTGATATGTGAACCTTTTTGTCAAACTTAAAGCTCTCGAATTACTGATTATTACTAACAGTCTCAGAGCTGCAAATCCTCAACACTCTTCACTATACTTTATTTATTTATGATTATTATATATTTATGTGTATTATATATAAAGTATATATGTATGTATATGTGTGTATATATATATATATAT
>MU551741.1:774367-800543 GCA_024362625.1 Silurus asotus
AAACAATAATAATAATAATAATAATAATAATAATAATAATAAAAATACATTACAGGTAATATAAAATAATAGAAATAAAATCTAATGTACTCTAATGCTCTATTGTATGTAAAGTAATAAATGTAAAATAATAAAATGAACAATGTAAAGATTTAAGTCTAATTTAGAAGATTTACTGTGATCATTTTTTTTACATTAAAACATTTTTTTTTCAAAGATTTCCCTATTTTTTTCCCCTGTAGGTATTCCCAGATATCATTCCCAGTCTCCCAGCATGTGCGACCGTAAAGAGTTCGTCTTCTCTTTCAACGCCATGACATCTTCATCCATGCATTCACCTGGAAGCGGCTCTTATTATCATCACCAACAGGTCGCCTATCAGGACATCAAGCCTTGTGTGATGTGACAGCACTGGTCATCAATTAAAGACTGATGAAGGACTCAACACTGATAAAGGAGCCACTGAGCCTTTGCGGTGGGAAAACAAAAATGCAGACACACAAACAAGACAAAGAAGAAGAAGAGAGGGCTGGAAGGAGTCCTGGATGGAAAAAAAACTCAGAATGAAAAGCTGCAACTATATAAAAAATGCGAAATGATCCAAACTCGGTACAAAAACCATGAACAGAAGAAAAGCCGGGTACCTTAAACATTTTACAAACAGCCTTTAAGGTGATGTGTGCCATTTTTTTTTATTCTAAGCTATTTCCAAACAAGACTGCGAACAAATTCTAACTAATCTGCATCTCAATGTCAAAAAACAAAACAAGAAATGAAATAAGGGACGAATAAAAAAAACCCCGCTTGGTACTAACTCTGCTGGCGGATGGATACCACTTGAGTGTAGTGACTTTCCGTGTTGTCATTCCGAGTAATCAGGATCGATTTTAGTTTTTTTTTTTGTTCAGTGAAAATTGTAAAAAATATTCTGATGTTTATTTTTAATATAGGCCTATATAAATATTATTTTCATTCAGGACAAGCTGTTCGCTCTCTGATCCTAAGTCAAATTCTGTCTGAAATCAGTGCAAAGTGTAAAAGATCATTAGGTGATCACGTGGAAAAACAAAGGCACTTTTTTAAAAACCGTAAAGCGCAACTTTTATTTATTCTGTTTATATTTAGATTGTATAATTATAGCCACATTATTGAACGCTTTATCGGCAATATTTGCCAAGACGCTGTTTTTATTCAGTGTAAACAAAAAAAATGAAGGTTTTAATGTAAGCACTGTTAAATCGTTGGTTTGGTGTTTTTTGTTTTTGTTTATTTTTATTTTAATCTCTTTTTTTTTTTTTTTTTTTTTTGTATATCCGTATTGACACGAGTCATTTTCCAGCACTGTAAAATTGTATATGTTGTAGGTAATATCTTTTTTTAGTAGGCATCTTTTACTTTCTATTTTCGTGTCTTTTAGACATTAGGTCATCTACGCACCATTATGTATAAAGAATTGTGTAAAAAAAAAAAAAACAATGGCATGCAGTTGAAATTAAACTGTTCAAAACTACACGCATCAAATTTGCAGGTTTTCCGAGATATTTATTTATAAATTTCTCAGTAGTCAGAGATCTAAATAAATAAAACATCAAGAAGGGAATAGAAATTTTTTTCTTTATGAGAAAAAAAAGTTATAAAAAATTACTTTTTTAAGATTTGTTTTGTGCCTAGAAAAAAAAGGTCTAATCGGTGCATATATTAAAAAAAAAATGAATCACGTTTTTATTTTATTATTCTTTTATAAAAGATGAACTTTTGTAAGTCAGAAAAAAAAATACAAACGCAAAGGAAGAAAGCGAGTGTGTGCCACATGTGTACAGTTTGTATTTTTTGCAGATATCCTACTTGGCTCTGAAGTTATTAAAGTGAAAACAGCAATCTGCCTTTTTTTAGTTTCGGATAAAATGTCGGAAAAAATGATGCAATATAACGCAAGTGGTCACCGCGTTCCCACTCTTCTTATTGTAATTAACCTATTTTAGCCCACACATCTTCAGCTGCACATACATAATAGCACCAGGACTTGTTTTTATATCAATTTATTGTTTTGTTTAACTTTAAACAAAACGTCAATTTATAAAAAAATATATATTCGGAACATTTAAAAATCTGAGACGCAGCATTGAAACGTTAATCAACATATTTTCTTTTTTTCTCGTGAAGAGTCCAAAAAATATGCTTCTTATTATTTTTTTTTTACTTTGATGATCCGTTCACAATTTAATACATTTTGACATAAAATGGCAAAATAATTAAATAAATAAGCGTCAATTATTTTGCTGGAGTGTGTGCACCACCTAATGGCTAAGTGCTGAAGGGCCACTGATTTACTTCACCGTGATTTAGAGCACAAGTAAAAAAGAATTAAATAATAATAATCGTAAAAATAATAACAAATAATAATTCAAATAATTAATTTCGTGTAATCTGTAAAATTAAATCCATGCAAAAAATAGGGATCTAAAAACATAATGCATCCTTAAACAAGACAAAGTTGAAACCTGTGTCCAGTAATAATAATAATAAGAGAAGAAGAAGAAGAATTCAGTGCTGTAATGTAAATCAGATGTTTTATATTTATATCTCATTTCATTGTATTTAGACATCAGCCAAAATCTACTGTGCTTTTTTTTTTAAAAATAAAACAAACAATTAAAAGCAGGCTATTAATCGAGCATGGATAACCAGGGGTAAACTACATATTTAGTCAGTGTGGACAACTAAAATCCATAATCCGTGTTCATATGGTTTTATGGACTGCAACGAATGGACATCATAAATCTGGAAACAGAAAAAGCTCAACGTTTCCCTTATTTTCATCCAACAGCAGCTGTTACAAGCCATCAAGTTGCACTAGAAGCGAATAAAAGAAAAAAAAAATCATTTTGGGTTCATGAGGCACCTTGGAGCTTAGTGTTGATCAAAAAAAAAAAATGCAGTGGGCCCAGATGTCCCTGGAGTCCAGCTGAGAGAGAGAGAGAAAGAGAGAGAGAGAGAGAGAGAGAGAGAGAAGAAGAAGAAGAAGAAGAAAAGCCAACAAGCTCCTCATATCATCTCCCTGCGTTATCTTTGTCATTTTTCAAGCCTATTTTGCAGAGTGAAATTGACGGACTAACACTCTTATAGGTTAATGTTCAGCAGGGCAGCTGGGGCACGTTGCCTCCTCGCCTCCGGACCACACATTAATCTGCTGCTGATGTTAAACAGAGCTGAATCAAATTCCTGCCTGATTCACTCAATACCATGGAAAGCAGCGAAGCACATTATGAATCATGTTATTGTACCGATTCATTTGAAAAGCAAAGCAAATCTTGGAAAGTAATAATAATAATAATAATGCATTTTATTTCATGGCGCCTTTCAAAACACCCAAGGTCACCTTACAGACAATATACATGTCATTGCATAAAACAGGACACACAACAGAAAAGCATAGTATTTGTAAGTATTTGAAAGTAAGTATTTGAAAGTATTTGTCTTTTAGGATGAAGCCCGCAGATTAAATACCTGCATCACAATTCTATAATTAACCAATATTAATTAGTGCAGAATAAGCAGTTTTTTCTTTTCGAATAGAATCACTTTATAATTGATCTATAGTGCGGTCCTTTCGGATTTCCACCTTCTAATTTAATTATACATTTTGTTAGTTACAGATTATAAAATCCGAGATATGCTGACATGCATTTGTGAGTCTACTTTGTTTATTTTCATTTTTTTGCTTTAATGAAGACTCACAGAGACGCCATGAGTTTGTCCAAACCCTGACTTTCATTACACACATGGAAAAAGATTAGACACGATAGAAAGCGTAGCGAGCAGTTATGCTCAGTGTCACACAACTGATTTTATTTGCTCAATATTCCACAATTCTAAAACGTGTTTTATTCACATTCTTTAAATAAATAAATCAGCCTGCCGTATTTTACTAGTGTAAAGAAAATCGTTATATTCTTGAAAAAACAGCAGGTACGTTCAGGTGGAGTTTTCAGGAATCGGATATGAAGGAAAAAAAACAGATGCTGTCAAAATCCCAACGCAGCACCTGTAGAAGACGCGATGTAAATCTAATCCAGTCAGATTAGAGCCTATAAATAAACTTTTGTATATACATATATATACACACAAAAGTGATGTCTACTAAAAGACAAGTTGCATTTATAGCAAAAAATTTACAATTCTATGGTATTTAATTTTTCCCTCAACTAGAATGGAGAGAATTTTAAAAAAAAGAGTAATAGTAAATATTTCTACAATTAATAATTCAGTCTTTTTTATTGACCTTTAGATTTACACTAAAGCTACAAGGACAACGTATATGAGAAATAGCCACAACACTAAACTGTTTACTATCAGCTTCTCCAACTTATCCTTCCATTACTCGTTTCATTACACCGGCACCAGACGAGTCTTTTTCTGACCTTCTACACTTCCACAGATTCTTATACAGCTACGATCATTTCCAGCCAAAACCTTCAACAATCCAGTTTCATAAATGGGCATAACTGCATTTTCAGTGAAGCACGAAAGCATATTAGAAAAAGTACAACAAAAAAAAATAGTTTCACCTTGGCCAGAAAAATATTTAGTTTCTAAACATGCTAAATTCAAGAGTTATTAAGAAGGAACAAAATAGGATTTTTTTGAGGATTTGCCCATTAGTAATAAAGTTTCAATAACAGAAGTGAGATTTTTTTTAAAGGCAGCTGAAGTTTCAGTGTGGTATAAAGGATAGAACATCGCAGGCCCCGAGGGAGGATCTGCAAGTCGAAGCTCAAAACCTCTCAAACAGCAGGCTTGGGTAAAACAGACCAGAGAATGAGATCAAGACGTAATCCAGTGGAACAGCTTTGGATTTTTTTCTTTAGTACATGACTTGTTTTGGAGGCATAATAAAAACACAATAAGAACATGTTGGTACTCAAATCAGATATCAACAGCATTTTTTCTGTCAGAGCCGAAGCTGGAAATTTATAAGAAAGTCCAAAAACCCAAAAATAGAAAATGGCAAATAATAATAATAATAATCTAACCCACAATATCAGGTCCCAAAAAGTACGACAGGATGACAGAGCAAAAATCAGTCCACAATTCAAGAAGGAAAAAGTCTTCTCAGAACTCAGAAAACAACATGCAAAGTATTTCTCTGGAGCTGTAGCAAAAAATAAATAAATAAAAAAGTCCTTACAAAACATAAAAACGGCAAAAAGCAAACTCAGGACCAAGGACTTACACAGGGAAATATGGGGGAAATAAAACTCCACAGAAACGGAGACAAAAGGGGAACTTTTTAGACACAGGACTAACAAAAGGATTCAGGTGGAAACAATAGGTATTTAATTAAGGGAACAAGGACACAATGGTGACATCTGGCGGTGAAAACATGGAAACACAGGGGGGAAAAAAGCTAAATAAAGTAGAAACCTAGCAGGAGCCCCCAAATCCTGACAATTATATATGATAAGAAAAACACTACTCATAGAAAGTCTTTAAATACAGTATGTATTCAAGGATTACAGACCATGAGTGAGGCAGAAATACACACAAGATCACAAAGTACCACTCACACATACTGTACATACACAGAACTTACATGTTTATTAGAGGAAACTGGAGAACCCTGAGAAAACCGAAGGAGAACATGTGGGACTCAACACAGACTGTATCCCGAGCTCAGGATCAAGCTGTAGACCTTGTAGCTGTGAGGTCACCCTGCTGCAGATGAACCCAATATATTTAAAAACTAGAAATTGTTATTATTCCAACAGCAAACATTTTGTCGAATTTTTTTCTTCAAAAAAAATTTATCTGTTAAATAAAAAAAAGTTATAATTAAATAAGTTATTTGCTAAATAAAAAGAATTAAGAGCATTTTTTTTCCAAAGCACTGATCGTTTTATTTTTATATTAATTTAATTGTTTTTTATAAAAACACATATATATATATATATTTATGAGAGTGAAATCTCCAGTGTCAGCATTTTTTTTTTATTTATATTTTTTAACAGTCACTGTTTTATAACGAGTTTACTGGAACTTTTTTTCCAAAAAATAAAATAAATAAATAAATAAATAAATAAATAAATAAATAAATAAATAAATAATAATTTTGTCTTTATATATAAGCAAGAACCGAGACTTGTCATCTTTCCCAGACATTAAATACAAATAAAAAACAGAGTAAATTGTATAGTTTTTTAATAAAATATATGAAGGTAATCAGTGGTGTGATTTGAGAAGAACAAAACACTTCAGGATCTTTGATTAGGTTTTTATAGCAGCTTCTTCGGTTGTGTTTTATTGTGTCTTATTTGTTCACTATTAATGAATATTTTTACATCCAGAATCAATTGGATTTTTTTCTCCAACCTCTCTTTCGAGACACTGCTTGTGGTGGATGTTGTAGTCTGAACCCACCTGACTTGAGATGTTTCCTTGAGTTAACTCTTACTGTGTCTTTTGGTGACACCAGGTTTACGGAAGCTGTTTTGCCCTTTGGCTCGCTCTACGTGCAGCGTCTGGCCGTTGATGCAGAGCCCCTTCAGGGCGCCCAGAGCCTGATCCGAGGCTCGCTCGTCACTGTACTGGAGGAACGCCCGGTGCTCTGCCCCCTGCCATGTGAGCCGAACTGGTACAGCATCTCGATCCTTCAGGAAACCCTTCAACTCACTCACACGCAGTCCAGCTGGGAGGCCGCCTACATAAAGTGTGTTAACAGGAGCCGGAGAACGTTCAGCTTTTTCACCCGAGCCGATAAATGCAGGTGTATGATCTCGCCTTGGAGATGGAAGGTCATGTTTTGGATCAGGACTGGGTTTGGGTTTATGCTTCTGTTCGGTCTTCACAATAGCAGTCTGGGACATTTTTAAAGTTACGTCCTTTCCGCCTCTCTGCTCCAAGTCTCGCAGTTTTTTCAGGATCGGAATTTTCCCCAGCATTTCCGCGTCAAGCTGCACACATGAAAATGCAGCTTTTGAGAGAAAACTCGCGAAACTTTTTGTCTTAATTCAAATTATCTTTCGATATAAATGGTACATTATATGGACAAATGTATTGGGACATGTGACTTTTACCACAAAGTTGGAGGCACATATTCATGTAGGACGTCTTTGGATTTTGGCAGCATGAAATGTTCCCTTTTGAACTAGGAGACCCAAATCTGTTCCAGGACGACAATGCACCCATGCACAAATCCAGATCCATGAAGGAAATGATTTGCATGGATTGGAAGTGTGGAAACACCTAAAGAACACCTTTGAGATGAATGTGAACGCTGACTGCACCCCAGATCTCCGCACCTCACCTACATCAGAACCCGACTTTACTAAGGAGCACAAATCTCCACAAACACACTCCAAACTCTTCCTAGAGAAGTTCACTATAATACCAAAATTGGGACTAAAATCAGATGTTTAAACTGTATAATAGGATGTCACATGAACTCCAGCTGCATGCAGTTTTATCACCTTTACATTTTATGTTTTTCGCTCGCGTTATATTTCCACAAATCATATGCTCACAGCAGACTTCTCAGTTTTCTTCACGTACAACAGAACATTTATGAAGGCCAGAACATTTATCTTCTGAACATCAGTCATAAACCTCACATAGTTGTGGATTCTGGCTGAATCGAGTGACTCAGAGATACGAATAACAAACACAACCGCTAATTAACTCAACATAAGCAAATGCGCCATATAAGGATGTCCATATAAATATGTCTGACTTGGTTACCTCAAAAACAAAAGGTAAAAAAAAACAAAGGCTTTGAGTAGTTTTTTGTGAAAATAATAAGTTAGAGAGATTGTTCTGGAGAAGTTGGTGTTCTTCTTGGGAGCAGAAACCAGTCTATTGGTACGAGGGGAAAATGTAGATTAGATCAATAACGATGAAAGATTCAGTTAAGTGTGAAATAAATTTAATTGGTCGTGTATAAGAAGTTGAATCTTTGTTAGAAAATGAAGAATGTGTTTATAAAGTACCGTGTCGTACCCGTGGTTAGGGTTGCCAGATTTGCAAGGCAAAAACACCCCAATGGAAGGGAAAAACTACATCAAGTTTCCCTGAATATTTGATTAAGTAGAGTTTTTATAATAAGTAAAAATTTTCCCACATTTTATCCATTCTTATTGTTTATATAATTACTGCATGTATTAGTAGATGAATAACTATAGCAATAAACTGATTTAGTATTTAACTGACAAACAATTAATCAATCGAATAATTAATTTAATTTCGAATTCTGCTCGAAAATGAAAAGTTGAACAGCTTTAACCAACATGCTGCTTGTTTAAACGTTGCTTACAGGAAAACAGAGTAAATCCTGTGTGAGATGTTTCTAATTCTCAGAACATCAGACCCTACAGAAATGCAATCCTATGTACTTAAGACTATAATAATAAAGCGGTGTTGGTGCTCTGTGTGTTCAGATTTACCTTCGACCACATGATGCCCTTTGGTTTAGGAATCTTACACTCAGTCCTGATCATCCTGCTTGGTGTGAAGATGTAGTCGACGGTGAGATCATGACTTTCCATTAGTCCCTCTGGAATGTCCACAACCTGGACACAAAGTACACTGAACTGAACATGTGCATGTTTCAAAAAAGTGTTTAGGAATCTTCTTTTTTTTATATACAAGAACTGGAGAGGAGATTTGGATCGTTCTTGTGATGGACATGTTTGGATGTTTGTGGAACTCTCAAAGAGAAGATTCAGACAGATTTTCACCTGATCTCAATTTGGATTAAAATAAATCTACAGCTGTTCAGGTGTCTTTCTATGTCAAATTTTACCATTTTATAGTTGCATTAAATATTTTTAAACATTGATGAGAAAAATGAATAGCAGCTATAAAATATAGGTTCGACTGAGTGGATTTTACAGATACTGATTAATCATCTGATTTTTCTAATGGATACTGAATTGAAAACAAGAAAAAAAAAAAGTAAAATCCATGTATCCATGGTGAACTTTATTAAAATAATTAAAAATAAAACTGTACTGAAGTATGAAAATGTGCTAAATGCAATACACATGAATATATTCGTTATAATAATAAATCTAAATATATAAATGATAAATAATAAGTAATACAAAATATATAGTGCCCTCTGTGCATCTGTGCGCTCTCCAGGCAGCGCACAGTCTCACGTGTCAAAACACGTGGCATCAGTGATTCATCTCTAGAGGCCGCTCTCTTAATGACAGCATAGCTTTTTAGCCTCTCCGGCAACGGGCGCAACCCGGAAAAACTATCGGTATGGATTTGTGCAGAGAGCCGATAGGTACATCAATCAACTATTGAGCTGAATAATCTGCAAAACCGGTGAATCGCTCGACCTCTACTATAAACACACACACACACACACACACACACACACACACACACACACATAGCAACAACTGGGCTGTACAACAGCTGTATAGCAGTTTCTCACAAATTTATCATGTATTAAATGGAGCACTTTCATATAAACCTGTGTAAAAACTACTCAATCAAATCAAATCAAAAGATATTATAAAACATTAACGAACACGTCCTGACCAATCAGGTTTGAGAATTCAACAGTGCAGAGGTATTGGAAAGGATTTCTGACCTGGCAGTCATGAACAACAGTCACAACCACCGTGGATTCATTCACAGCTCCCATCGAGACCATCATGGCATATTCCATGTCTGAATATCCTTCACCTTTTCCAATTCTGTAACCTAAAAAATAGATGGACATGTAAACAAATAAGCAAATAGATAACGAGATCACGTTATTATGCAGCAGTTCACCTTTCTCCGATACAGCAACCGATCCGACCACAACCAGGTCCACGTGAACACTTGCATCTAAACCCACTGGGACACTGAACTCCTTCACACCCTGAAACACACGAAAACCCACCATCATCATTTAATTACAACTCTCACAAAAAGTATGAGGTACGAGAGCGTGCGAGTCACCTGGGACATAGAGCATACACGAAGATCGTCCTTGGTGGCACCTGGTGGAGGAATGATTTTGTTAAACAATCCTGTCCGTAGACGAGGCGTCGGGACCAGCAGTGTTTTTCCGGCCTGAAGTAAAAAATATAGAACATTTAAAGTGAGAGAAGTTTGCAAAAAACAAGTAAATCTGAAATCTGATTGGTCAGATGGTGTTGATAAATTTTTAATAACAGAAGCTCAGAGAGAAATTGCTGCTGCAAATTATCAGATTTATATCAGTACTTTTGTTCATATAGTAGTAACAATGGACAAAGTAGATCACGACACTTTGGCACAACTTTGCTTCACTCAGGCTTCCACATCACATCACATCACATCGCTCCTTCGCCAATTTCCTGGTGTGTTTAATTTTTTGCATATCGCACAGAAACGGATCACTTATCATAAATTCACCTGCAGAGCTGCTAATCGAGCCCCTTCAAGTGGTTTATCAGGATCCACTTTGACCTCACGGGATTCGGTGAAGAACTCGAAGCCTTTGATCATCCCGCACGCCCCTGGAGCTCCCTGAAGAGACAGAAAGCAAATCAAAACAAGAGACGAGTTACTTACATGCAGAGTGTGGAAGCGAGCTCGCTCCTGTGGCTTATCCGGGTTCACTTTAACAACGCTGCTGGATTGAAACACCTGCAGAACAGGAAGCCTGTCACAGGCTGCTGTCGCGGACTGTGTCACACACACACACATACACACATACACACACACTCACAAACACGCACACATTAGGACAAGGCAATGGGAGTCCAGCAGCAATCATATTTTGCTACAACAGCAGTTAAATCACTAACTTTAAAATAAGTACGAGATGCTATAATAAAGTTCAGAGATTAATTTTGTAACACGCCAACAGATGGCAGCACGAGGCAGCACGCACAGTCACAAGGACCGCCGAACTTCCAGAGTGCATTTGATGCTCTACGTTCAACCAAAGCAATGTAATTGTACTTATTAGAGCGTCACGTGACCTTGAAGTTTGGGATTCTGTGGTGCACAGGTCGGGGGAACTTGGCCAGATCTTTCTCCTCGAGGTAATCCCACACTTTCTGGCGAATTTCCCATTTCGTCGCTTCTACACATTGGGAGAGGATGCAGCATTAAAACACAGAGATGCTCAAGCTCGGGTTAAAGAACACAAAATAGAGCACACAATATATTTTCATGTACCTTTGGGAATAATTATAGCGGTTTCCATAGTTTAGAAGCTTTAAAAGTCTTTAAATGGAAATAAAGAACACTCCTGCATGAAGCATGTCACTGACTCCAAACAGCACACCGACTCCAGCTGCTGCTGTCTACCAAAACAAAGCGAACTTCCGGGTTCGCTACGGTGTCCTATAAAGGTCAATTGCGTTTTCGTTTTTCATTCAGGATTTATTTGTTTACATATACAATACATTGACATATTTGTGGTATGTGCTTTTTTTTAAGCATCGCATTCCACATTTAGTCGCAATTTGCTCCTATAATTACCTACAATTTTTTTGAAAGATGTTCCACACAAGGGTGTTAGTAAAGTCAGGTCCTGATGTAGGTGAGAAGGTCACCTACATCAGGCAAAGCAGATCTTCATGCAGTTTGCTTTGTGCACCGGTCATGCTGGAACAGGTTTGGGTCTGTGAAGGGAACATTTCATGCTACTGCACCCAAAGACACCCTGTACAATTGTGTGCCTTCAGCTTTGTAAAAACAGTTTGGAGAAGAACCATATAAGGCTGGGACATGCAGGTGTCCCAATACTTTTGTCCATATAGTATATATTGGATATATGTAAGATGCTGATGCAAGTAAGAAGTCTGAGATTTTAGTAGCCACATTGCAAAGCGGTTTTCCCCTATAGTTTAGTTTCTCTGTTTGGTGTCTCAATGTTAATATATCACCAATTGTCCCCACTATCACAGGAAATAATCACAATTTTGTCATCAAGGAGCGAATTTTTTTGTTGTTGGTTGGTTTTTTAAATGCATCGGAAAGGATAAGGACATATAACAATAAACCAAAAGATAAAATACATCCTTAAATGTACCCATAACCCATCATATTAAATTTTAACAATTAAACACAATTTTTAAGAATTAGAATAACTTAGGGGTGAATGGAGGTTCAAGAAAAATGTGGCCACCAGGTGGCGCCAAAAACCAAGCTAAATCCATGAGCATTTAACAGCTCAACAAACGAATTTATTAAGTTGATTAATATACATCAACATATAGTATTTATTTATTAGGATGATATAACCATGTTTTCCTGAAGTAGAAATTTAGATTTAAACAGATTTTATGTCTAAGCTTCTACAAATGGTTTAAAGAAACTATCCCATACAAACCCTGCTGTGTAATTATTAAAAAAAAAAGAAAAACAGAAACCAGGAGAACTTAAATAGAACCCCGAGTTACATGCAGGCTCAGGTAAAACCTACAAATATTATAGAGCCATCAATTATTTCAGCTTCATATTACCTTGCAATTAAGTCCGTATCTTAGGGACGAATTACGATCAACATGAACAGTTTAAACTGGTGGGGTTTTTATTGGTGTGTGAACTGCTTTCTTTTAGCCCACACTGAAACACTTAATACTACTCTAGCAGCGTGCCAATCCCATGACTTGCAAACAAATCGGTAAACAAAGGTGACCAGACAAATTATTTCGTCCTCCAAACGTTTTACTGAAACTGTTTAAAATGTTCTTATATAATAAAGGAAGTGACCGAGAGTTAGCAGTAATTTTCTTTCGGAGGAAGAATTTTAGTTCCAGGTTCGGGTTCAGAGATTCAGGGCTGTATATGGATGAAGGGAAGGTCCATGTTAAAGAAGTGAGGTTAGAGAGGGGAAGACACCAGGCCGGCTGGTCCTTGACCAAGGCTCTGTTTCATCAAGTTGCTTTCCAGTGGTTTAAACCCAAGTTCCTCTATTGGGATGCCAAAAGCCTGCAGTTTCACCTTGTATGTCCTCAGCAGGTCGTTATGCGCCTGGGGGAGGAAACAAGCAGAAGGTCTGTAAGAAAGAATTGAGCAGATTCTACCATTTTTACTACATGTACAAATCTACACCAGCAAATCACTGAGGTCATCTAATTTCCTGTTTGTCTCATGTGTGTGTGTTTTTTGGGTGTGACTTATTCATCCGTTTTTTTTTTCTTTCCAGTTCTATTTAAGCCGAACTGTACCTACAAACTATTTTGGATTTAGTATCATAAAGAATAACACTTATTTAAAAAAATCTATGAAATTCTCTGTTTCATCAGGATTTTTTTTATTTTTTAAATCAACACTAATTAATGATTTCAGCTAACAGACACATAATAAATAAGGGACTTTTTTTGTAGTTCTACCCCAGCAACATAGTAAAGTACCAGTTGCTGTTGGTACCTTTATTTCTGACACTCTGCCGAAACTTCCTGGGATTTACACTTTTCTAACTCATTACATAAATCGCAGATAACCTGAAATAAAATGCTGCATGTTGCCAGATTCACGGCTTCATGATGCAAACACACACACACACACACACACACACACTGAATTACACTTTCACTTTGTCCCTTGTGAGTGTGCAGAGGTTCGTTTTATATTCTACCCTCCAAAAACAGCTTTCATTACATTTTTATAATAAATGATTAGGAAGCTGAAATGGATCAAATCTCTGGATTGGCTGCGAGTTCAATTATATTGAATAAATAATAAAACACAAGATTAAATATTGAAATGTATTAATATATTTCTGTAAAGTTTATTGATAAATGTAAAGAATATATCAGAATATATGAGTGTTGCTGATGGACCTACCTTACACATACGAGCCAGTTCATACTGAAGATCTTTAATGGCGACATTTTTCGAGTCCAAAACGTCCTATAAACAAAAATAAAAAAAAAAATGAATCAGAAACCTGATAAAGGAATAACTTTGAAATGTGCACAAAGGTTTTGTCAGAAATCATAAAAGGATTTAGAGATTTAGACTGGAGGCTTATATCCAACAGAAATCCTATAAGACTTTTATAAAAAAAAAAAAAAAAAAAACGTTGCCATGGAGATGCATTCTAATGACCCCATCATAACTTAAATATATCGTAAGTTGAGACGTGGTCTAGCCGAACACTGTCTTAAAGAATTGGTGATCAGAATGAGGTAGTTTACTGTAATTTGTTAATCATTTTACAAATTACGGCACATCATTTAGCAAAACAGAGCAATTTAAGCTCCTGTAATGTACAATCGATTATCATGTGTAAGATTATTATGCGAGTGGAGGGCGGAGCCACACGCACTCAGTTTGAAAAAAGATAGAGAAGAGTTCAAACTGGGCTTTGAACCCAACAAAAACCCCGAGACGACTGAACTCCAGACCCCTGGCGAGAGTGAAGCATCTCATATGGAAGTTTAAATGGCGCACAAAAAAGTCAATATTTTGACAAAATTTTTAGTTTATCGCTATCGTTATTGGAAGATGGAAAAATCGCAAGTCGAAGCATTGTAACTTGTGGACCGTCTGTATTTGTAATTTTGCATAACTGCTACTTTGCATGGACAATGTATATAATATATATATTTTTTTCCACAGAACAAACTTAAGACTAAATTCAAGTGCTGTAGTAATCAGCAGTACCTCCAGTTTGCGAGTCAGCACATTCAGAGCACTGGGCTCTAAATTAGAGGCAGCAAGGACCTCGTTAAGCTGTGCCTCTTTCTTCTCCAGGACGTCTGTAAGAGCGTCCAGTTTCCTCTCCAGAAGCAAGTTCTTAAATCCGCTTCTCTGCTGGACCTCCAGAACAGCCTTGGTGAACTTCTGGTATAGTTCATCACGCTCCTGCTGCACCTGATGACCAGAAAATGAAAGATAAAGAGAGATTGGAGAACGATTTTTTTTGAGAAGTAACTTTTCTCATCTTACCTTACTGAATCTTTGCTCTAAGACTTCATGCTCCCATTTCAGGTCTTTCTGCTCTTGTTCTACTACTTTGAGACGTGCTTTCAACCCCTGACAGAAGAATGAAACAGGATCGATTAGAAACTGTGGTCTGCTTAGTGCTTACACACAGTACCTCTTTAAAACACACACCATATCATGATATCTCAGGAATATTTACACGACGGTCAATTCTGATTGGTCTAAAAACGTTGATTATGTTCTAAATTCAATTTAGATGATTTTTTTTTTCTTCACTTCAACAGAAGACCAAAACCTGTTCCAGCATGATAATAAAATGATAAAACCAGCTCCATGAAGATATGCTTTACATGAGTTGGAGTGGAAGATCTGCTGTAAAAAAAAAAAGATCTGACAACCATATTGAAACTTTGGGATTAACTGGAACGCTGACTGCACATCAGTCCTCCTCACCCCACCTACATCAGTACCTGTCTGAATGAGCACAAATCTCACCCTCCAAAATCTAGTGGAACATCTTCCCAGAAGAGTGGACGTTATATGAGCAAAACGAGCAAAAAATAGGTCTTTATTAAATCAAAGCAATGTAATGCTTGGCAAGTTTCTCATGGTGCCAGTAATTATGTTGTTATTAATCACATAACACATCTGTCACGAAGTAGAAAGTGAGGATGCACTTCTTCATTGCAGACCACGATTCAAAAGCCACATAGACCTACCGCCAGTAAGTTTTTGTCCTTCTTATAGTTGGTGAGCTGTTTCTGCAGCTCAGACACTTCCTGACTGGCTTTCTGTAGCGGCTCCTTCAAAAGCTTGTTCTGGTTCACCACTGTGGCCATCTCGTTCTCCAACCTCTCCTCCCTCTTCTTCATGTCAGCCAGTTGATCCTGCAGATTCACAGCCAGAGAGAGAATAAAAAAGCTTAAATGATACGCAGGGATCAGAATCAAGCAGAGTTCATACAAGTTCTTTATAAGCATAAATGCTTGATCGATAGATTGGTTCACATGGACTGGAGTGGAACATCTTGAGTGGCCTGCTTTAGAGCTCTAAACCATATTGAACACCTTTGGGATGATTTGGAACAGTGACTGCACCCCAGACCTCCTCATTTCACCTACCTAACTTTACTAAACAGGCTGAATAAGCACAAATCTCTACACTGCAAAATCTGGTGGAACATCTTCCAAGAGGAGTGGAGGTTTTTATAACAGCAAATGGGGATTAAATGAGTGATGGAATGTCCAAAAAACACATAAGAACTTATAGACAAATGTTTGTGGACATCTGACTATATTGCGTATAGACTGTAGATGACTAAATGATTGTACAGCACTTCTATGGAAGTTTCTATGAAATTGTTTCTAGAAGAAAATGAATCGTCAACACATTTTGCAAAAAGATTTATACATTTGTGCGACTCAAAAAAAAAAATAAAGTCTTCTGAACTCTGGATATATTATAAGGTGTAAAGCAAACCAGCAGGAGATGAGATCTCGGCAGCGTACCTTCAGCATGTTGATTTGGTTCATGTTCCCGAGAGTGACATCGCTGTAATAGTTCTTGATATCACTGAACGCTTTCTCGTGGTTCTTGATCATCGTGTTAACGTGGATGCTTTTCCTTTGCTCCAGCTCGTGGATTTCGGTCTTGCGCCTCAGGTCTTGTTCCTGTCGCTGTGCTTGCATTTTCTTCTCATACGCAGCCTCGATTTCTGTAGACAAACATCAGAGCGTTGAGATGTGCTACAGTGTTCCACATGCACTTCAGATTTCATCTGAGTCATAAACACAGTACCTCGTAATCTTTCCTCAAATTCACTTCTCAGCTTGGTGATTTGCTCATCGTGGCTCTGTGATAAAAACAAAGGGGTGGATATGAACATGGTGATGTCTAGCATGTAAAGCAGTCTAATACAGACCATAATGATCCTTGCTGCACAAGCAAAAATCCAGGGGGTTGGACAGAGACCTGATCCAACCTGTCCTATAAGTCAACTCAACAACTCAAACTATCGAACATATTTATCCAACCCTCTGGACTTTTGGTTCAACTCTGTCTAGGCAGGAGGACCAGGTTCAGACCCCACCCTCTGGACATCTGCTTCTGCAGCAAAGGCTCCTGGTACAATGAGCTGGATCGGGTACGTCTCCATCTTTTGAACTTTTGGCTCAACTCTAACCAAATAGAAGGACCTGGATCAGACTCCACCCCTTAAAACTTATGGGCCGACAGCAAGAGAAACTACTTCTCTATATCTAAACCTGTTCACTTTTAAGCATATTAGTATCTATTCTATTAAATACATTGACCTATAATTAGGCCTAGAAGATAATCTTATTTTATAGACATGTATATGTTTTTAAAATATTTATAAAAGTATGCGGTAAGTCCCTCATGTGTCCCTGGTACTTTTTTGTTGGTCTTCACAATAGAGGATCTATTTTGGGATTAGTAGCCAATCACAGAATTATACTTACGGCCATCGCAGATGCATTCACTACTTCAGCAGTTTTTTTTTTTATGCGTATCTGTACTTTACTGAAGTATTTTCATTTGGGGAAACTTTAACTTCACTACATATCGGGTTTTTGACTCGACTACATTTTGCGAAATCAGTAGTTTCTATTTATTTACGAGGATAAAAACGTAACTGGTGAAACACGCAGCAAATCACCAATCAGGATCGAGCTCTGTTTTACACGTGTTCTGATCAGCGCTTGGTGTATCTACTGTTCACCAACATACAGTTCAACATCAAGCAGAACATTTAGAGAGGAATAAATGATGTAGAAACTCCAGACTCAAACACACGTGACCTCATTTGCACAATTTTCTTGTAGGTTTTGGTCTCATGATAATTGTTATAGAAATGAATCAGTGTTTGAGTCATTAATATCATTCTATTAATAGATCAGTGTGCTGAGAGTCACATTCGAGTCTTTACACATCATCTGAGTTGATTAAGTAAAAAGTCTTGTGACAATTATGATAATAGGAACATTATAGTTATAATAAATCAGTATTTTGGACACTTCAGTTCATTTGAAGGCAAAAACGTTTGTACTTTTACTCAAGTGAAAGTTTAAAGGGACACTTTTACTGAAGTCAAATTTTACTGAGTGTTTCTTCTCTACTTTAACTCAACTACATGGTTTGTGCATTGTGCATGCATCGTGTCACAGAGCCTCAGCCTGCACGCACCAGTTTCAAGTTTTTGATGTGGTTCTCATTGGAGAGCTCTTTTTCCCTCAGATCAATTTTCAGGCTGCGCAATCCTTTCCGCAGCTCGTTCTCCTGGTCTGCCTGCTCCTTCTCCAGGAGTTTGATGGCAACCACTCCCTCTGACTTAAGTTCAGTGATGCTGTTTTGCTGTTCATACAGCAAGTGTTTGACCTTCTGCTTGTACACCTGAAAAATAAAAAATAAAATAAATAAATGAGAAAAGCCTTTTTTAGACCCGTTCCTCTGAGTCACTAAAGGAAGCTGCTGGTTATTTTAGATACCCTGATTTCAGTTTGATGGTTCTCTTCAGCTTCTTCCATCTCTCTGTCTCTGTTCCTCAAGTCAGCTTTCTTCTCTTCTAGTTGTTTTTTGGAGATCTCCCAAAAGGTGTGTATCTTATCTCGCTCCAGCTGGAAGTAATTGCGCTCTTCGCGCTCCCGGTCCAGTTCCTCACGCAGGCGCGCAATGTGTTCTTCCAGCTGATGGAGAATTAAGAAGAAAAATAATTATTTTTTCCTTAAACACAAAGAACTACTTTTTATAGCTCCTATTGTTAGCGATAACAACAACTAACATTTCACTGAAAAAATATGTAAACATTAAAAAAAAGTGTAAGGTGGCAGTTTTGATCTATACTAAAGGGAAATCTGCACATGTAGGACAGTTTACCTGCTCCTTGGACATCTCCTCAGTGGGAAGTGCATCTACCACTTTTCTGCCCTTTTCCTTCGCAGCCTTTGGGGCTTTCTTTTTTTTAGGAGGCTGAAGCATAAAAACATATAGATAAATATGTAAACATTAAAAAAAAGTGTAAGGTGGCAGTTTTGATCTATACTAAAGGGAAATCTGCACATGTAGGACAGTTTACCTGCTCCTTGGACATCTCCTCAGTGGGAAGTGCATCTACCACTTTTCTGCCCTTTTCCTTCGCAGCCTTTGGGGCTTTCTTTTTTTTAGGAGGCTGAAGCATAAAAACATATAGATGAATATTTATAAATAAATATATATATATATATAAAACTAAACCCTTTCATTCATTCAACAAACAAAAAACTAGACTTTCACATTATATGGCTAACAAACCGACTGTTAGAGCTAGATCTGGATAGATAGCCTGTTAGCTAAGAACGCTACATTTGCATTTTTAACGCTTTTGTTTTACATTTAAGTTTATAACTTGATCAAATATTCGATTCTTAAAAGTATATTTATACGTACCATGATTTATGTTGCTGTAATTCGCAAAATAAAATCACTAGAAGTAACAATGCTGTTTCCCCGTGCAGCACTGTTTGTGAGTAAGGCAACACGTTGTCATGACAACAGACGCTCTTATTGCGCGTCATCGTTTCTTCTTCTAGTGTTATTAGAGGTTACGTAAACCAGTGTTGTGGCAAACCAGCGCAACCTACTGGATTGGAATGTGTCCAAAAAAAAAAAAAGTCACACACTAATGTGATTACAGCACGCAATGTTACATCATGTATCCCCGTCCAGAGCTGAGATCTTGTATTGATGATGAGAGCAAAGTCTTCTCAAGCACATCCCAAAGATTCTAAATGTTGTTAAGGTCTGGACTCTTCGGTGGCCAATCCATGTGTGAAAATAATGTCTCATGGAATATGCTCAAGAAAAAAAATCCATTAATAGAACTTCCTGGTCATTCTTTGGGCACATAACATTGCTGAACCAAAACCTGACCAACTGCAGCATCCCCAGATCATCGCACTGCCCCCACGTTTGTACAGTTGGCACTAGGCATGATTGGTGCATCAGTTTTTCCACCTTGTTTCTTACCCTGATGTGCCCATGACTCTGGAACAGTGTATATCTGGACTAATCAGACCACAAGACCTTCAACCATTGCATCAGAGTCCAATCTTCATGCTCCCTAGCAAATTTAATCCTTTTTTCCCACGATTAGCCTCACTGATAAGTGGTTTTCTTAAGACTACACAGCAGTTTAGTCTCAATCCCTTAAGTTCCCTTCACATTGTGCGTTTGGAAATGCTCTTACTTTCACTATTAATCATAGCCATGAGTTCCACTGGTGGTTTTTTTTTACGATCTGATTTCACCAAACGTTTAAGTGATCGCCGATCTCGATCATTCCAATTTTTTTCCGTCCACATTTCTTTCTCGAAGATGATGTTCTGATGCAGGTCTAATTCCAGCTGTAGTAGTTACAGCGATCTCCTTAGATGTTTTCTTTGCTTGATGCATGCCAAAAATGTGACCCTTCTGAAACAGATTAACATCTTTTCCACGACCACAGGACGTGTTTTCTGACATGGTTGTTTAAGAAACGAGAAGCTACTCACTGCATCAGTAAGGAGTAAATATGATGTTGTTAGTTAAAACATAATTAACGATGCAGTAATTAGCCAATGGGAGGCTCTTATCTATTTGCTCAGTCAAATCCAGGTATGATTTTTTTGTTTTTTTTGGACGAGCAGTATATTTTGAACAAAGATTCTGTAAATAAAATAAATGTAGATAATATTTTACTGCTGAATAAACCCATCCTGGGTCACTTTTTATAAAGATTTTAAAGATTTAAGTTTTGATCTTTAATTTGTTATTTGATTTATAGTGAAGGAGTGCATAGTCCATTGTCTCATATGCCTAATTTATATATATATATATATATATATATATATATATAAAATAAACAAATGAATCTCTCTCTCTCTCTCTCTCTCTCTCTCTCTCCCTCTTTTTCTCCCCCTCTTCATCCCCCCACCCCCTTCGAATGCTGAATGGCTGCGAGCGCAGTTTAAAGGAGGACCAGTAGGCGTACAGGAGGTGGAGAAAACAGAGATTGTGGCTTTTCACTGTAATAATCCAGTGGGAGTCGATGCTTATTATCTCTTGGCGTTTGCACACATACACATTCAGCTGCTCTAGAGAGCAGCATCAGACTCTCAGTGTACTGGATGGAGGCTCAGGGAGGGGCAGGGAGCCCAGGTAAGGGGCATCTCTCCATTCTAGATGTTTGCTGAACTTGTGTCAAGGCTGTTTCAGATATACAGAAAAGCATATACTCATGTTTATAGTCTTGCAGGATAGAAAGACACCTTCCAGGCTTTTCATCCTATGTGGATGATGGGGATTATTTTATGTGATGTTGACCAGCATCCTTCGGAAATGTCTTTATTATTACAACAGGTTTTGATCATTTAAAAATCCGATTTTTTTTTAAATAAAGTGTTATTTTACTATAAGATGAGTATAACTTGGAACTTGAAATAATCTTGAATTATGTTTTATGAATAAAATAGTGATTTTAGCTGCATTGTTCTTGTTAAATGGGTTTCCAGGGCAAACCAAATGTTGGGAAATGTTTTACTAACTCATTTACCAACACCCTCAGCTAAAAATAAGCATTTAAATGCCATTGTTGCCCTCGTCACACTTTCTGTGCTGAAACACATAAATCAGAAAGTACATTGATTTCTTTTTCATTTTGTAATATTATGTTCATTTTTTTTACTGTGAAAGACACTGGATTACTATTAAGAATGTAATCCTCTAACTACGTAACTATGGTGAAGCTTTCTGTTGGAAGATACTTATTTGTAATACAGAAAATATCTATTAATAATATTTATTTGTAAACATTTGTTGAAAAATTGTGCCATAGAGTTTTTTCCAAATTTCCCTGTAAAAAGTATGCATATTTTTGTCTGCATTTCGAGTGAGAAAAAAAAGATGTTAAAGGAAAGACTGCTAGAACATGTTATGACATATGATGAACTACCTGTGGATGTGACACATCAATGCCAAAGCTACAATCTTGACTCCTTTATTGTTTGTGAATGTGTGTGCTTCTGTAAAAAAAAAAATAATACAAACATCAATATGCATATAAACACAGAAGGAAAATATAAATGTAGATTATTAAACAGTAGAATAATCTATTAAAATAGATATATCGTCTTATATTACGACATATAAATGACATCCAATGCAACAGCAACCGTGAATTGATAAAAAAACAAAGTCTTGAAGCATTTTCTTGAAGCAGATTGTTGTCTGATGTCTTTTTTAATGCAGTGGTTTCTGAAAAATAAATATTTTGGTTTGATTGTAGAAATTTGGCTTAATGCTGGACCAAATGACAACACCATGTCCTTGATTAGTTTCCTACAAAGACAAACCGGCAATGTTTTATTCCTTAAAAAAATATTAATTTTCTATAATATTTTTCAGATTTTTCCCTGCTACTTGATTTAAAACATGGCTAAAAATAATCTGCTTGCACATGATCGATCAGGAAAGTAGCTTTATTTCTATAGTAGAGTCGTTAAGCTTGTGTATAATGGTGTTTTGGATGCGGTGAACCCGCTGACTGCGGCTACTGGGAGGTCTGATTCAGGTTCAGTCATGTGTGAAGAGTACAGCTCACACACCACAACCTACAAACACGATACACACATCCCAGCCTGGGATCTTTCTGCTTCTGCCAAACTGACATGTGATAGAGAAGCGTGTACGGATTTTAGATTTGTTTGCACTCTATTCTTTTTATCCACATGTAAAGTGAGTAGGAAGAGTTTTGAATACTGAATCCGGTATGGAATATATATGAACTGAACTGTACATCCAGCAATGCATCCTAAAAAGCTTTTTTTCAAATGCCTTACTCTTATATGCATGCCTTTTTGCAAGCTGATTTACACTTATGGCTGGAGTAGATTATTCACTGAGTAAACGTACTATTTCAACCTACTTCTTTTACATTTCAAAAGTACAAAAGTTCTCACTTCTGAATATACTTCAGTATAAACAGTAACAGTAGTGATGTAGGAGAACTTGTGCAGGTCAGGGTTCCATTCTCCTGCATATCAGACCTTTATACCAAGAATGATATCTATAGTCACACACACTCACACACACACAATGACAGAGCTCTTACTCCATACACACACTCTCAGCAGAACCATATGGCTACACCAGTGCTCTCAGACATCTCATCCTTTAATGCTCTTTATGTTCTCTCTTCAGAATAGCGACGAACAGCACGTTTTCTAACATGCAGAAAAATTGTAGTGCTTAAGGAAAACATTTTAATATCATTTTTTTTTTTCAGATGAGACTAATAAAGGCCAGAAGCTGCTGAAGCCCTCATCGTCAGAAGAACTGTCAAAAGAGTCTTCCCATCATTCCCGGGTTCCTGAGGAGGATCGAGTGATTCCCGGACACACCCCAAGCCTGCTGCATGTCACTGACAGACGCCGTGATTTCCGGGGTAAATAACGGAAAGATGGGATTTTCTTTCTTGTAATTTCAGAGATGTTAGTTTAGGTGTACAGGCATTGTGTTAGTTTGTGCATATATAAATAGTTTACTCAACGATGCTTTATTTTTATTATATTAATTATGTTGAGTATCTAGCTAGCTATTTTTCTCTGCAAACATTAGCTAGCCATTTTAGACTCGTTAGCTTGCTAGGCTAGATTAGGATAAATAGAATTGAGTTACATGAGTGACATTGAGTAATTTGATTTAAACTAAAACAGGAAGAAAATACACAATCACAGAGCCCTGACCTTGGTCAATAATCCCTATAAGCATGTCCCAAAATGTAATGAAAAGCATTGCCAGGGAACACATACACATACACTAACATTCCTTGGTTTTATCCTCAATCTTCTTTTCTACGCTAAAATATAAAGCAGGTTGGAGTAAAAGTGGAAGAGAAAACTGCCTCAAGCCTTCACACACTTGAGCCAAATTTGTACACACTATCCACAGTGTCTGGTTCAACCAAAGCCCAAGGCTAAAAGGAGCCATTGTACGACTACAGAAGAAGCACAAGCTCTAATGCTGTGATACATACAGCAATTGAAAAACACTAACAAGCCCGGCTTTATCTACTCGTCCAGTCCCAAGCGAGTCGGCACCAGCACCTGCCATGCACCGACATCAGAGAGGAAGTGCCAAGGGTTTAAACCACATATAATTCCTATTTAAGCAAAGAAACAAGCCATATTTCCACATTCATTTTGATTTGTTAGCAGCTTTAGCCAGTCCATAACTTGTTTATGAGGTTTTATGACGGTAACAATTCCAGGTGATGTTTCACAGTTAACCGGTGATGCTATATAATCAGATAACTTAGCTAGCTAGTGACATGGCTAATGTTTACTTATACACCAACTGATAAATTTAGTAGCATTTAGCTCATACAGATCATTCACAGGACAAAACGTGACCATCAATACATTGACATATTAAGTGGATTTTATTGTTTTTACTGAGAAACTGAAGCTAGTGGCTAACTTTTATTTCACACATTATGCTACTTATATACACATATCGATTCCAGGGTCATGTCTGTACTATTAAAGCTCATCCTGTGTCTTTCTTGCTTCGGGTGTTTGCCCTGATGATGACCTTTCAGCTCTACCCGAGTCTCATTATTGTTTATTATCTTTACTCTGATCTCCGTTGCACAGTCCTGTTCTGTAATGATGCATCCAGAGCTTCAACCAGACCTCAGAACACAGCTACCTTGATCCTATTAACTCTTAAAAGAGCTTAATTTTATTTTAACAGTGACTTATTGCTTCTCTTTATCAATTCTCTGTAAATCTGGTGATAAGTCCAAAGATGAATTTTCCTTTTTGTAAAAAAAAGTGTTTCAATTTTACTAATATTTGATATATTGAGAATGAAAGTGGTAGAAATTTAGCTAAAACTTGATACTCTGGTTAATGAACTCTTCTGTGTTTGTCTTACACCAACAGTACAACCAGTGCTCTTTTATAACTGTGAGATATATTGTATGTGATTTGTCTGTTGAAAAAATTGTTGCCTATACCATATACGTGATCCCCTTTTAACTCTCTGAATTTGTTTATGGTTGCCTTTAATTCATGTCTTCTTGCCCCTCCAATATTTATGATTATCGTCCACTGTTGCCTAATCTGTTTGGAAACACAGAGTCTTGAATGGTTTTTACGACACGTGCATTTTCCCCTTTGTTTCTATGCAACAATATCGGTAAAAGGCAAAAACACCCGAGCATTGGACAGTGAATGAGTGGAAGAAATCTGACATTTTTTGCCTTTAACAGAAGAAATTCTGTAAGACAAAGAAAAGATGATGTTATCAGACTGCCTTACATCCACCATCAAATGGAATTTCAATGGTTTGGGGTTGTTTTAGAGTAGGGATGGTTGGAGACTTATTCAGGGTGAAGAGAACCAACATGGCCACCATTCCATACTTCAACACCATGCAATTCCATCTGGACTGCGGCTCATTGGTACCCACACGTCCACACACGCACTAAAGATAGATAGATAGATAGATAGATAGATAGATAGATAGATAGATAGATAGATAGATAGATAGATAGACAGACAGACAGACAGACAGACAGAACAAATATCTGATGAGACTCTCAATTTAATACATTGAACCCATCTGAGTCTCATCATCATTAGATTCTATTGAGAATATAGGTACATTATTGAGACTGCCAACATCAGCAGGAGTTTCCAGAAATGAAGCTTGGTGTAATTAGGTCCGTTTGTATGTTTTATATGATTTGGCTAAATTTTATCATTGTGTGTGTGCACACTGTATTTTTCCCTTTTTTTTGTTTTTGAAATGTAATAATATTTTCTGAAAGGAACAGCCTTCATTTCTCATCTCTTCCAAATTAGAGATTGCTGGAAAGGAAAAAAGTGTTAGCAATCAATTATTCAAACAGAAGCCCAGTGAGTTAGCAGGGGGGGGAGATAACGAGGGGTGTGTGTGTGTGTGTGTGTGTGTGTGTGTGTGTGTGTGTGTGTGTGTGTGTGTGTGTGTGTGTGTTTTAAACAAATGTTAGCTGCAAATCTGTTTAAAATGTAAAGGAAAAGATAAAGATGGGATGAAGTCCACTGCATAAATCCAAATTCTCCCTCAATTGAATTCTCAGGCTAGATCATTTTATGTGATTTTTATATTTCTGTATTTTAGCCCACTTGATCATCATTTTCCCACCACTTTTCTCATCTCTTCAGGGGGTTTAGCAAAAGACAGGCGTGGGTGGGCACCCCCTGGGAGTTCT
>MU551741.1:800554-913054 GCA_024362625.1 Silurus asotus
TATAATGTGTGTGTGTGTGTGTGTGTGTGTGTGTGTGTGTGTGTGTGTGTGTATGCCGAATATGACCCCAAGAACACCATCCCCATAGAGAAGGAAATATTCTGCTTTGGGGCTGTTTCTCAAAAATCTGATAATCTTGTAGCCCTTTTCAGCCTTGTGAAGGTCTACAATCTTGTCCCTGGTATCCTTTGGCAGCTCTTTGGTCTTGCCCATGGTGGTGGAGAGGTTTGAATGGAAGAGGTTGATTCTGTAATGAGTCTCTGAGGGACAAGACTAATTTGGGTCTGTGGTGGTCAGGATTCTTGCTGGTTGGTACAGGATTACATACTTCTCATTTGATCAAATACCAATTAATGTATATTATAAAATATAAATTTATTGTTTTTTCTAGATTTTTTTTAAATATTCTTTCTCTCTCTGTTGAAATAAACCTGCCGTAACAATTCTTGACTGTTCATATCTTTGTATTTTCTTTGCAAAATCAGCAGGGGATCAAATAATTATTTCCTACACTGTAAAATCCAACATAGTGTCCAAGCATAACAAAGACATTAGAAGTAATAATGTAATAGTAATGTAATAATAAGTAAATAACACTGATTATCTCATTACCTGTTATAGGGTTGGATATATTTGGCAGTAAGTAATATTTTTCCCCTCAAAGTTGATGTTAGAAGCAGGAAAAATGGGCAAGTGTAAGGATTTGAGGGAGTTTGACAAATTGTGACGTCTAGACGAAAGAGCTTTTCTTCCGCTTTTGTTTCCGGTCTGCAGTGGTCAGTATCTATCAAAAGTGGTCCAAGGATGGACCGGCAGAAAACAGTGGCATGCCTGATCTGTGTATATAGCATATGTGTTAAAAATTTTATAGTGAAATTTGTACTACATTTAGTTTAGTTATAATGTGTGAAACGAGTATCCAGTGTCAGGACTTAACAGTAGCAGAGGAAGTTTTTCAACAAGGACAGGGGTTTACGCTGTGTGGTTTCCTAGTAGCATGGCAGCCTGTTTATTATTATTTTTTTTTATCTTAATAGGTTCTCCAGAGAAAAAAAAATGGCTGCTATGTGTGAAGAGCTGCTGTAACATACATAAGTGATACCAGGAATTTACTTGTCTTGCAGATCTTGAATTAGACTTTAGGATATACTGCGCTAAAAAAATAAGACAAATGTGCGTTTCTTGACATAGACAGTATGTGCTTCAACATGATCATTACCAGGATATATATATGAAAAAAATCCGAAGCATGGAGCTGATTAAACATTTGGAGCAAAGCATGTGTCTCATTGACTGACTTCCAATCTACACCTACAATCATTAAAAGGACAGCCAGCTGTCCATCTTCTGCTAATCGAACAGTCTGGGCTTCATTAAGACCGACCTTAACCGTGAACACATTCCATATGCATGCTTGTGAAGAAAGAGAGCTTCTAGAAGCATAAGATTTTTTTCCAATAGCTCATCTTCTATGTCTGGTTCACCCCCAGGGAATGAAAACTCATTAGGAAACTTCAAAGCCTTGGGAGTCTGTCTGTTTCTATACCTGTCTTCTTGTCTTCTTTTTTTTACCCACACAACATGAAAAGCGTTAAGACTTTAAGACAGGATGGAGAACGATAGCGGCTTCAAAGCAGTTATTATGCAGAAACCTACTACAAGAAAGAATTCGTTAGAAATCCGCAAATATTTTCAGCAGGATTCTGGAAAGACTCTGAACGCAAATTAGCTAACAAAAAATGAGAGAACAATGTTTTATAGCTGCTAGAACATAAGTTTCATCAATAAATTTGTTTTGCAGATTTGCCCCAACATTTAAAGGAACTACAAATCAAAAAATGTGTAATTTTTTTAAAAAGAAGAAAATATAACTGTTGCCTCGTACTGTTGTGTTGCAGAGCCTCTGAGCAGCGTTTCCTCCCTTGAGGTTCACTTCGACATGCTTGACCTGACAGAGCTCACAGACATGTCCGACCAGGAGCTTGCTGAGGTATTCGTCGATTCCGATGAAGAAAGCCCAGAATCACCTGCAAGTGAGTCTCTCATACTCTCCATTTACACACTCTTAAGCTTTTTGTGTAACATCACCCATTTTTAATAATTGTATGTTAAAGGGCAGGAAATCTCATACAGCCCAGAAACATAAAATTTAAATATAGCTGAACAGGAGCATTCGAATTAGCTGGTAGATCAGTGTAATGGAAAATAAATAAATATAGCATTAAATATATTAATCACAAGGACACACATCATGCTTTCAAACAATTCCTCCTGTAAATCCTCCTCACTAGAGTCAGTGTTTTATTTTTCCTCCTCAAAAAGTCATATTTATTATTTTTTTAAGTATTTCTTTTAATCCTTCCATTTAATTTGTGTTTGTTCGGTAAAGAATCTATTGTCTTGTGAAAGGTGATCAATTAGAACACCTCGAAGGTGTTCTGTAGGTCCTAAGCAGAAGATCTTCCACTCCAACCTCATGTAAAGCATACCTTAATGGAGCTGGTTTAGGGGTATTGTCATGCTTGAACTAGTTTGGGTCTCCTAGTTCCAATAAAACACTTTCCCTCGGCTTCTCCCATTAGGGGTCGCCACAGCAGATCATCCGTATTCGTGATCCGCATGTTCGATTTGGCAAATGTTTTTATGCTGGATGTCCTGTCTCCTAGTTCCAATGAAGGAATTGCAAGAATTTCTAGCTAATGCATTCAAAAACACCCTGTATATATAATTGTGTGCCTCTAAATACTGATGTTTGTGTGTCGTTTAAGGCACATGGTTTGTTGTTACAGAATATTTTTAATAGTGATTGGATTGGAAGCTGTCCAATCTGGAAACTCTAGATAACTCCCTCCTGTGTCTGATAAAATATGACAGCTTTGCAGCAAACACACAGCACTGAGAGCAGCCATCTGTCTCGTGTGTGTGTGTGTGTGTGTGTGTGTGTGTGTGTGTGTGCGCACGCCCAATAAATCTGTCTCTAATAGTGTTTTGAAATGCTTACTGTCACAAGACAAAAGTACTACACGAAATAAACTACACAAAATCGTCAGTACATTTACCAATAAGACCAATAAAACTAGCCAGTCAACTACAACAAAAGTAATGGCGCCCTATAAAATGAGGAAGAGTTCATGTGTTTATAGAAAGAAAGAAAAAAAGATTGATCTTACACCGTATTCAAGAAGGGTTTGTTTACTGTTTAACAGCCACTGTGTGATTTTCAGCTTTCTGTGAAATCAGTTGTTTGCTTTGATGGAGTTTTTTGTCCGTGGCCAAATGTAAATCAAGTCCAGTGGTGTTTATAAGTGTCATTATTTTACGCAATTTGGAATGGAATGTGGTTTCTGGAGGACAAGTACAAGAGAATACACAAAACAGTAAGAAAGTGTTGTGGCCCTGAACTGTAGCTTTCAGAGGTGTAGCAGTAATATTGGCAGCAAAATGATTTCCATAAATATAAAATGCCAAATGTAGTGTTGCGGTGTGCAGTGTTTTTGAGTCACACTGATTTTTGTAACATGCCAACAGGTGGCAGCACAAGGCTGCACGCACAGTCACAGGAAGCACCAACCTTCGTAAGTCAGTGCACCACAAGTGCGTCCTGTGTACTTTTAGAGCTGTGTCACTAGTGCTTTTCTGACCACATGCATTACCATGATGGCGTGTGAAAAACTGGTTGCTTCACGAAGACAATGCACCTTGTCACCGAGCTTTCCTTACATGCGAGTTTCCCGCCGGAAAATCACTTTCGCTGAAATAACTTCAGATAATTGAAAGATGTAGATAAATAATGTACTTTCTTGTAAACAGAGCTAGTCTCGAGCTAGTCTCACCTCGTAGTCTTTGATGCTTTTTGAGACTAATGCATGTTCTGTTTGTTTCTATGCAACAAACTCAGTAAAAGGCAAAAACACACAAGAACTAGAAAAAAATTCAGACAGATTTGTTTACATTTTTACATTTTTGTCTTTTTAATTTGAGAAAATAAATTTTTCAACCCACAAAAAAAAATATTTCAAGGATCCAAGGCAAACTATTAACTGATATGAAGAATATCTGCATGAAAGTATTTTCTCAAAATGGCGCTTACGGCAATTATTACCAGATAATTATCCTCCTCTGTGCCACAGTCAGGGACTAAACAATGCATGTGGTAAATCATGTCTCGGTATGCATTATCAAATGCAAAATGATGCTATTCAGTTAGCCAAGTGCATAGAGGATTCTCTTCAAACCTAAATTTGGGATTACAATGAAAATATAATGAACACTGAGCTCATTTTAAGGACTTTTTCGACTATAGTATGTGCTGCATTTTTTTTTTTTTTATAATCAGTCACACAAATTGCTGTCTCTCTCTCTCTCTCTCTCTCTCTCTCTCTCTCTCTCTCTTTCTCTCTCTCTCTCTCTCTCTGTCTTTTTTTTTCTGGCTGGTAATAATGAAGGTTTTTCAGCACGCAGCATGCAGTGGAAGTATAAACAGCTTCATTGCCCAGCACGGGGTCCGAATGTGACATGTGGAGTGGGTTAAAATGGGTGCATAGGAGAGAAAAACCAGTCAGAGAGACACTTCACTGTAGTGAGGCTCAATAAAAAGGGGGTTTTATCCTCGCCTAATTACACAGCACCCTCGCTAGCTATTAGAGTTAGCCGTGCATCATCCTGTCAGCTTATGGAAACAGGCCAGTTTATTAGCGCATGCAGGATTAGCAATAAAATGCAATAGTGGTGTGTTACTGTTGAGTGATGCAATATATACTGGACGTCTATATATACAGTGTGGTCCATAAACTAGTTCTGGGATTACTTTAGCATTTTTAACTGCATATAAACAGAATATTTAAACCAATTTAAGCCAAATTAATGTTTAATATTCACAATTTAGCAATTTTTATTATCTATTTTAATTTTGACAATTTTGTAAGATTTATTTTCGCTGTGCAAAAGGTCAAATTTCCTTCGAGACTTTCTTGAAGGGGAAAAAATAAATAAATAAACAATAAATAAATAAATAAATAATATATAGAAGAGGCGCATGACTTGTTTATATAAAATCAATAATAATCGTTGTAATATCACAGTAATTCAGAAAGCTGAGCACTTTAGCTTATGAGTCCTGATTTTATCGCTACTTAAATTTCGACACCTCCGTTTCCAGACTAAACACTGACACTAATGTAGCATGTTTCCTCCCTTCATGAGAAACCAGATGCATCTATAATGAGCCTAGAGAAATGTGGCAGTTCCTGACCGCACAGGTGCATTCGCAGAAGAGGAGGAAAGGGAGGAGGAAGTGGGCAAATGAAGCCAAACATCACCTACACACTGTGCACTTCAGATGGTTTTATTAGAACGGTGATAGTCTGCCAGGCCACTGTCTAGCCGCTTGTCTGGTATATATACATTTTTACACATGGTTAATGGGATTAAGTGGACAGCAACGAGTACGTCAACATCAAGCATCTTTCCGTCGAGTGTCGCACAGAAGGCACCATGAATGTGACCTTGTCTAGGACACAGACGTGTGTGAATAACCACTCTATCACTTCAGACCCGGTCCAGACCCATTGTCAGTCATCCAAACATGTGACCATCATCATGTCACACTATTGAGGTTTTTTTTTTCTTTTCAGAGGCTTCAATCTGTTCATATTCATTGTAGAGAAACAAAAAACTGATGGTGAAACGTAGGTATGGAAAACACTCGCTGATATTAGCTCTAATACATTATCGTTTCTATAGTAACAACTCGTTCACATGGACTCGTACATAAGCAGATAGGTGGTGATGTTTGCACTAAGGAGACAATTATAATACTTTTATAGAAGGAGGCCAAAAAAAGAGCCTAGTGAGGGAAAGACACACTGTGTATAGCTGCTATATCTCAGCTATATTTGCAGATGTCCAGGAAATAATATGTAAAGATAAATGAATAATTGTATTAGGAGTACAGTATAAGACACATCAGGATGCTGTTAGAAGAGCAAAAAAACATATATTCAGAATATAAAATAATGTACCCACCCTGTCATTGATTATTTTGTTCTAACAGCACATCGTTAAGGGTTTAATTTCTTACTATCAGCCTGATTATTATCCAGAAGCAAGTCTCACATGCATGGATGTGTTTCTTTTACAATCCAGCTTCACATTCTTCTCATGTTACTTATATTTAAATGTGGGTGTGAACATGATTTTGTCTTGCTAATCTCAATGTATTAGTATCTAAAATGATAAAGATTTTATTCTAACATGATGTCAGACGGAGGCTGTTTGTAAAAATATGCTGTTTTTAAATGTAGCATACAAAAATATGAGTAAATGTTTAAATAGATTAAATGAAGCAAATGTAATGCGCTTATGTTAAAATTATTCTCAAACATTTTTGCCCATTTTGCCTGAAAATATCATTCACTCCCTGTAGGACTGATGTGCATATTTTACTAATTAGTTAAAAGTAAAATATTATGTAATATAACCAATATTTATCATTATTTCCCAGAAGGTGACTTGCTAACACTAGCTAATTATTTAAGCTACTCTGTTAGATCTTGGAATTAGCAAAGAAAACAGGCTAGCTAAGTTAAACATAACAAGTGCTAGCATGATGCCCTCAGTATGTTTTCTTAAATTATTTATTGCCTAATCTTGAAAATGAAGAACAATGTATATGACTAGAATTGTGTTGGAATCCAATACAAATTTCTTTACTTCCATTTTTTTCCCCCATTTTTTCTAACACTACTGAGTAGAAAACAAGAGGGCGTTCTCAGATGTATAAAAACAGATGTATAAAAAAACAGCTATGGTACTGGTGGGGTCATTTTCTTAGCATAATGCTTTAAGCACTTGCTATATTTAACCAAGCTATCCTGTTTTTTTTGCTAATTCTGAACGTAGCTAAATGTACAATCCCTATTCTTAAGCTACTATAAAATATAGGTGTTTTATACATCTGTTTTTATACACATGAAAACGCTGTCTTGTTTCCTACTCAGCAGTGTTATGAAAAGTAGAAATATACACTTGTAGTCATGTCAATTCTCATTTTAGAGCTGAGCGCGGGCGTGTCCATCACTACGGCAGCATTTTCTAATCCTACGCATCAGCTGAAGCGTTCAGGCTGTCTAACGGCCGTCATAGGGGACAAAGCAGAGGAGACACTGACAACACACTGTACGATGAGTGTCTGGGATCAGTTGGAAGTCTGACTCATCGTTCTTTCTGACAGATTAAATGCCATTCGAATCAAACACAAGAACAGCTTTAATTGCGTACGTTTTTCTAAAGAGCCGAAATGGCATCACAGTCATGAGGCTGGTCCCGTGAGCGATGCTTTAAATGCCAGGAAGAAATAGAAATAAGTTCCTGTTGCATTTTCCAGCATTTAGCAGAAGCCGTTAAGCAGCTCATGGTGCTTTGTCGTGAATATGAAAAGAAAAAATATAGAAGGATATGATGTTAAATGTAAACA
Source organism: Silurus asotus (assembly GCA_024362625.1). Taxonomy (NCBI): domain Eukaryota; kingdom Metazoa; phylum Chordata; class Actinopteri; order Siluriformes; family Siluridae; genus Silurus; species Silurus asotus. The sequence goes on from MU551741.1 coordinate 808,029, forward strand.
TACAGGGCAGGGGATTTTCAGAATTGACTATATAGATGTATTGATTAAAAGTCTAAATAGCAATACATTTATATATATATAATATATAATATATTTTTATGCCACTAATTTCATCAACAGGCGTTTAATGCAAAATATACATTAATAAATATAAAAAAGGCGAAATTAAAAACTTTAACAACGCAAGTGGAAACATAGCAAAAGTTGGTATCCTGATTTACGTAATTTAAACTAAATTTCAAACTAAAAAAAATGTAATTTCTGTAATTAATATCAAATTGTTATTGGTGGTAAAACTGCTCTGGTGTAATAAGAATAAGATGCTTATATTTATTTAGAGAAAGAGAATAAAAAGCACGTTTTTGATGGACATAAAAGGTGGATCTGAATTGAACCACAACCTGAAAAACTTTTTTCTTTCTACAGTAAATAAAAAAAAGATTATTTATGTTTGTGAAATCCCACAATGCAATGCAATAAGTGAGACTGTAAAGGGGGGGGGTCTTTTTTTAATTAACTTAAAAAAAATTTAACTAATTGTTATTGTTAAAAAGGAAAACATTTTTAATGATTTTCAGCCTGAAATTGTCAATTTATTTGTATACAGCGACATCTTGTGGTAATACCCAGTCATGACAGAAACTCTGCATCTGGTGTGTGGCCTGAACGGGAAGGATTAAAAAAAAAAATGTCACTAAAATTGTGTAAATGCATTACACAAAGTGACCTTTATTCATTTTTAAGTTTTATATCTAAATCTCAATCTATGCTTGCACAAGCATAAAATTATATATTTTTTAAAAGTCCTCTTTTCCAAGCCTTCTTTAAACACTAGTACACTGTTTATTCGCTTTGTATTTATTTGATATTATGTATAATGCATTCATGTCCATTTACAGGCCTGTACTGTTATCACAGAAATCTATTAACGTAAAAAACACATTGTTTGTACATCTTGGTCATGTAGATAATACACTCTGAAACAACCCCATGTTGTATTTCGGGATGGAAAGCTAGAGTCTGACTATTTGTGTGTGTGTGTGTGTGTGTTCAGGTTTTCACCACCACCTAAGCAGAAGCTACCTGCGCTCTCCCTCATGGACACGCTGCAGTAAGCTGGAGCAGTCATACGACCGAAAGCACCACAGCGATTCAGACAGCACCGAGTCTGATCACAAACTGGAACGGCCCAAAAAACCTTGAGAGAAACGCAGCCAGGATATACACACACAGATACACACAGCTGAGCCACGTTAACACACAGACCCCGTGGTGCTGAAGACAATAAAATGTGATCTAATGTTTTCATCCTGCAGTGAGAAGATTATGGCAGCAATACAGAGCAACACAAACAGCTCTAACGAGGTGTACTTAACGGTTCTTCTGGAGGGCTTTCTTTTGTCTGGGTTTATTTAAAAAAAGTTTATTCTGGAGATAAGGTTTCAGTGGGACGAGAAGAAACGGGTCAGGAGTCAGTGAGATGCTGTAAAGCGAGTGTAATATAATACATAATCAAGCAAGGCATAAAGGCCTGTATATTAATGACGGTGTCTCTCACATACACACACACACACACACACACAATCTCCCAAGTATGAGATGCCAAGAAACATTTTTAAAACACTGTGTACTACAGACATGTCTTAACCTTTACAAATAAAATCAATGCTTCATCATCTTACCAATTTGAAATCAGACTGAAAATCTGATTAAGGTTTCATCTGATCACTACGACCTTCTATCTTTGAGTAGATACACTATATGGAAAAAGGTTTGTGGACAACTGACTATAACATTTTGTGTTTTTTGAACATCTTATTCAACAATTTAGTGCCCATTTGTTGGTATAATAACCTACAATCTTCTGGGAAGATGTTCCACGAGATTTTGGAATGTGTTTGTGAAGATTTGTGTGAGATTCATTCTGCCATAAGTGTGTTAGTAAAGAGAGGTACTTGGTTGCAGTCCGAGTTCACATTCATCCCAAAGGTTGAGGGTGGAGGTTATTGCTCTATAGCAGGAGATCTTCCACTCCAGGTCATGTAAAGAACATCTTCATGTGTGGCTTTGTGCAGAGAGGCATTCCTTCCTGATAGCATGGGCAAGATATACAGTATTGAATGTACATGTATGTGCAGCAGTAATATACATGTAAGTCGCAATGTACTAATATTCAGCTTTAAGTTTAACTTTAATTAAGGAAAGACCTTTTATTTTCGGTCACATGGTCTTCAAATCGCATCAACGACCCTGTACATGTTCAATGTGTCTTAACATCTGTGTAATACTCCTGCTGTTTCAGGAAGTCAGTAACAAGGCGATTTTCTGTCACATATCATTCACACAAAAAAATAAACAATAAAACTTAAATCCATTTATTTATCCATTTACAAAACAAATATTTGTGAAAATTGCTCGTCAGGGAAATTAAGAAAAAAATGTTAGATTGTGGTGCAGAAACAGTCATTTCCAGATTCAGTTTTAATCCAGAGGAGCTGCAGAGCTCCATAATGGATGTTAAATGTTATTTGGTACAAGCATCATCGTAAAAAATAAAAAAAAAACAAAGAATATTAAAAAGAAAAAATACAGTATGTAGGTCACAGCACAAACAAACAGGTCACAACAGCGAGAAGCTGTGTTTCACAATCGGCTTCTAAATAAAACATCTGCATTCACTTCAGTGTTTCGGCAAAATCTGACAAAGTCTATAAACGAATAGACGACAATAATAGTCAGAGTGCAAAAATTTAGATTTTGTATTTAATCTATTTACAAAACTAAATAACCTTTTATTGCAATATGCAACCTAAATGTTACACCACCAGACCAAAGGTTTGCATCCCTGAAACACACACACACACACACACACACACACCCACCCACACACACACACACTTGTACCAGGAAATTTAGTGCAGTCAATCCTGAAACATCATATTTCTAGGAAGTGTCAGAAAACAGAGCAATTTGGAGGAAGATTGATGTCTTGTCCAATTATACCATAATATGCGATGGATTTGTATCTGAATTGCAGCCTTGTACATTCAGAATAACCGTATTGCACAAATGCTATTTGAAGAGAATTGGAGATCGTTAGATGATCCTTTCTGGAACGATCCTGAGGCACGTTACTCCCTTAAAAGGCTAAATCCTGATTCTAAATTGTCAATAAAAATTACCAACCAATCACAACACAGTTTTGAAATAAAAAAAATCCCTGTTTAATTTCCTGACGCTTCTGATTTTACGTCACGATTCTCACAAAAGCGGCAAAAAAACATCCGCCAAATTTTACTCAGGAGATGCTGGTCACTTGGTCTGATTTTGGAGACTTGTAGATGTATGAAATAGAAAAAGCACCAAAAAGGTAAGCAGCTATTAGAAGCAAAATACACTATATGGACAAAAAATTTGTGGACACGTAACCAAAAGTTTGGTATATGCATTTTGAACATCTCATTTCACATTTAATCTCTATTTTCTGTTATAATGAGCTCCATTCTTTCCAGAAGAGCATGCATGAACAGTTTTCAAGTTCAAGTGAAGGCAAATTTTGAGGCTAAAGCATCCACAAGACGTCCTGTATAATTGTGTGCCTCTGGTAACAGTTTGAGAAGGAACCACATATGGCTGGAAAAGTCATTTATCGAAATACTTTTGTTCATATATTGTTTATTACTTATATTGAGAAATGAGCTAGACAGAATATCTCATCACTTTACTGAAGAGGATCCTGAGGAGTAATGATGACCTACTCTTTTTGACCTGAATCATGTTTAGTTTTTTTTTTGTTTTGTTTTGTTTTTTAAGTAGCCCGGCTCTCTAAAGTGATTTTGCACCTGGGTTACTAACAAAAAAAAAATTTCAAATTGTAGATAAAACTTAAAAAATGCGATCTGGATAATGGTAGATCACCACGTCTGGTGCGTGCTGGTAAAACAGTGACGTTCTGTTATAAGTAAAGCAAAACAAGTTCACGCAAATCTTTTGCTACATTAGAACCTGTTTAAAAAAAAGAACCATAAACACGTTTATTTCCCTTAATCTCTATTAATTCAAAGCTAGATAACTGCTATGTTATTACATCACCCTCTCTACTCACCCAGAACCAAAAACATGGGACTGGGAAGAACATTGGAGCTTTTAGGCGCCTGGTGGACACCATAGCATACGACTCTAACGTGCAAAAACTTTATGGAAGTGAACGAACCTACATATGAAAATTCACGGAAGGTTAGTTCACGTATAGAAGGTTTCTCATGTGTGATTTTTGGTGGTCAAGCTAGTCATCTTTCAGTGTTTCTGAGATCTTCACCTCTGACCACATGAAGGTAAAGATGTCTTGTGCCGAGTCTAAGAAGATCCCGGTCCCTGCATCTCCTTTAATGCTTTGACGTTTGAGCTTCGACCTCCTTCTCGGGTCCTTGTCTCAGTCCAGAAAACACTTCCTTCTCCCTAACATAGAAAATCAAAAACAGAAGGTGGCATTAAAGTGAATGCGCTCCTTGCGCTCGGCTGTGATTCTGCCCCGTCGTGCGTTTTTGTCTTTTCCAGCTTCCTGAAGCACTGTTCATGCTACAGGTATATAAACTCCTTGTGCTGCATTGTCGCCGTCCTTGTCCCAGTCCTTCAGACCCTCGGGAAGACTAGTGTCCTCGTCAATGCTGCCGGTCCCCTCCACAAACTCCTCATAGGTGCATTTTTCTCCAAACGCCCTCGGGCCCAACAGTTCCACCATGTCGGCTTTGTCGAGGACTTCGTTCTGCAGAAGACGCTTCCCCACCTGAGACAGGAGTGAGGACATTATGATTAATGTCTGATTGTGATTATATAAATCTGAATTTTCTGATTTTATTATACAGTATCTCACTATCTCACATTTGTGCACCATTCACATTTCAGCAACTATTTTAGTACCTTCTCAAGGGACAGTACTATAGAAGTGAATCTTGGATATATCTTAGAGGAGTCAATGTGCAACCTGTTGAGCTATCGATACTTTTGGTCCATTTTGACATGTTTACTTGGGGTGCACTTACTTTTGTTGCCAGTTATTTAGACAGTAATGGCTGTATGTTGTTATTTTCAGACGACAGTGAATCTGTACTGCGGTCGTACCTTCTCCACCAGCTCTCGTTTCTCGGTGACGAGTTGGTGCGTTCTCTCGAAGGCCTTGCTGATGAGAGAGCGCACTTCCTCATCTATGAGTTCGGCTGTGGCCTCGCTGTAAGGTTTCTCCAACACCAGCTCGCCCTGCTGCGGCACATCGAACACCATCTGACCCACCGACTCGCTCATTCCAAACTGCATGATCTGTGTGTATGGTGATAAAAAAAAAAAAAAACGGTGCTGAGAAAAAAAAACAAATCTAATTATTGGAGTGGGCGGGCATGCTAAACGAGAAGTTACCTGAGCATACGCAGACTGGGTGACTTTTCTCAGGTCGTCCTGAGCACCTGTAGTGATTTTGCCGAAAAACACCTGCTCCGCCACGCGTCCTCCGAGCATCACACACATCCTGTCAAAGAGCTGCTCGCGTGTGAACAGGTACTGCTCCGTGGGCTGGTACTGAGCGTAGCCCAGACCTTTACCTCGAGGAATGATGGATAACTGTAGAATAAGAGGAAAGATGGAAAGTTTAAATTCCATTATCATCAAGTTGTCACTGCTGGGCCCCTGAGCAAGGCCCCTGATAAATAAATACATCAATTTTAGTTAAAAAATTATACTAAAATGATTCTTAATTGAGGGCCATAATGATGTTCAACCTTAATGCATTACATATTTAAATTCATATGAATGTTAATTATTTTATTATGAATTATATTATTATTTAAGGTCTGTATAGTCTATAGTAATTATGGACTACAACATACTGCACTGAGGAAACCTTATATATTTTACAAAGCACTAAATAAACTATTTGCATGCCCTGAATTCGACATGTGACTGAACCAGAGCTGCGTGTACCTTCAGCAGCGGGTCGGCGTGCTCCAGGAACCAGCCTACGACAGCATGACCGGCCTCGTGGTACGCTACGGTGGTTTTCTCAGCAGGCTGCAGAACCCTCGTCTTCTTTTCCAGCCCTCCGATCACCCGCTCCACAGCTTGCTCAAAGTGTCTGGAGGTCACGGCCGGGCCGAGGTGCCGTGCCGCGATGAGAGCTGCCTCGTTACAGACGTTCGCGATATCGGCTCCTGAAAACAGGCGTTGATACTCATAAATAAAACGAATTCTACATGAGCTGTGAAGAACAAAACTCTCTCCACCTGACATCAGGAATGTTCTTTATTTCTATACACTGGGTTCCTTTACATCAAGTTTTAAAAATTAACACAAATATATAATTTGGAAAAAAACTCAAAGAAATTCGGAATATTTTGTATTTTTTATATGTAGAAATATTTTAGTATATCACTTTTAAAACCGTTGATGCTTTACAAAATTTCTTCACACGTTTAAGACTGTAAGAATGATGCACTGGTTTGAGTCGTCATTCATAAAAACTTCATAAATTATAGTATTTACATTTATACCAATTATAACTATAACCTTCTAAACATTCATGAAAAACGACAAGCTCTTATTAAATATATTTTAGATTTTATTTGCAGATTTATTTGAAGAAATCCATCTATATTTTTTGAAACTATATAAACTTTTTTTTTTCCAGCAAGTATTTTTATTTATTTATTATTTTAATACATCGAGCGAATTAAACGGAAAAAACGTGTTTCTCTGTAAAGATCTTTATAGTACTTAGGTTTCAAATACATATAATAATATTACGATATTAATACTAATAAGATTTGCTTAAAAATTGCTCAAATTAGATAAAACCCTGAATAATGCTTTATAAATGGTTATAGCGCACCCCTGAGGATCAATATTGTATAATAATAAATATATTTATTTATAAACTCTCCTATCGGTAATGCTATTAATTAAATTATACACATGTTTATAAACTATAATGTTTCTAAAGGTGTATGAATGATAATAAAATATAAACAAATAAGTTAAAAGGGTATTTAGTAATAATGCTACATAGTATTGATGAATATACTATATATACATATTGAATATAAAATATATATATATATATGATAAAGAATCCATCTGTTTCATGAGCATGTGGAATGTGGAGTAAATCAAAGCTGTGTGTTGTATTCTTACCTGTGAAACCAGGTGTGAGAGCAGCCAGTTTCCTCGCCAAATTCTCTGAGGTCAAACTGGAATCCAGCTTCAGTGGCCTCATGTGCACTTTAAAGACCGAAGCCCTGCCTTTAATATCAGGCGGTCCTGCAAATGAAAAGAGACGCAAAAGAGGCAGAGAGGAGGAGAGAAGAATAATGAAATTGGAGAGAAAAAAACAAAAAGGAGCGAGGGAAATTTATACCACCCAGATGAAGATGATGAGAAGCATTCGCTTCGAAAGCGCACAAGAGCCCCGGTGTTTACAAAAACCCCTCCAGGACTAGCAGATGTACTTTCACTACCTCCCGTACTCTCTCTCTCCCTTTATTCTCTCACACACTCTCCCTCCATTTTTCCATGTCCGTAACAGGAATGTTCCACCGAGCCAGCTGTGCCGAAGTGGAGAAAAAGCTCTCGGCAGCGAGAGATAAATCAGTTCTAACACCGCGACACCACAGCAATCCCCGCTGACATAATACAGCTGTAGCGCATTGCTCTTTAAATCAGTTGTACATGAATGATGGAGGGAGGAAGCTTGCCAGGAAAACTCACACACACAGAGAACGAGTGTTTCTGGGTGAAGCCGAAAGTTATTACTGTCTTTATAAACGTATCTTAAGTGAACAAGTCAGTTCCAGAAACACGGCTTGCAAAATCCTGAACTCAGGCCAGAGTTAAATAAAGCAAATCCCCTCAATGCAGATTCCAGTTTAAAAAAAAAAAAAGGCATATTATAAATACACAATCAAATCTGTGAGTGAAGTCATGGAAAAAAGTTAATGCAATTATTTTTTTAATTAATTTCTAAAAATCAGTCATGGCTTCCAAAAAATTTAAAAAATTTAAAAATTATATATTAAAAAAATAAAAAAAAAAGCATTTTTTAATATTTGTATGCTCCCTATTTTTTATTTTATTATTATTATTATTATTTTAATATTAGATTTATTACATAACTAATCTCATAATCTGTGATCTACTTTGTATTCTATCCTTTTTTCATTTACTTGTTAATTATCATTATCATTATTATTATTATCATTATCATTATTATTATATGTATGCCTTATATTTACCATTTAATTGCATAGAGCTTAACTCTACATCATGTGATGCGAAGCTGCCATGGTAACCGATCTTAATTTTGACAGATCAATCTAAATTATTATTATTATATATAATATACATTTCCAGCTGTTTGTGGTTCTTCCTCAAATTGTTACCCCAAAGTTAGTGAAACACATAGTATAATATCTTTGGAGGTGACAGCAGGACATTTTCAAGGAAACTAGGAAACCCAAACCCAAACCAGCTTCATGAAGATATACTTTACATGGGTTGGAGTGGATGATCTCCTGCTAGAGAGCTCTGAGCACAACCCACACTCACCTACATCAGTACCAGACTTTACTTACACCTTTATGAGCAAAATGAGCAAAAATCTGCACAAGCACACTACAAAATCTACTGGAACATCTTCTCAGAAGAGCAGAGGTTATTATAACAGAAAATGGGGACTGAATGTGAAATGGGATGTTCAAAAAGTCCATATTGTTTAAATATATTGGGAAAATAACGTATTTGTGTGGTCAAATTCAGTGTGTAATCTCGCAAATAAGGTGTGAAAAGTTAAAAGATTCTGTACCTATGTAAATATGCCTGTCGAATCGTCCAGGTCTCAAAAGTGCCGGATCTAAAATGTCGACGCGGTTCGTGGCAGCCAGGACCACGACGTTAGTGCTGCTGTTAAAGCCTAGAGAATGAAAAAAAATAAACACGTTCAGTAACGTTATAATTAAAAACAGTAAGTGCTTGCTAGCTAACATAGATAATTTACTGATTCGCAGACAGTAGTTGGAAAAGCGAGTGAAACAGAGTGGTATTGATAGAGAGATGGATGAAATCGAGAGACTCTGTTACAGGTACAGAATAAAAAAGAAAAAGATAGGATGTGTCGTTAGAACTGCAGTTCACCCAGTGACCAGGAGAGGTCACTGGTGCGTCTTTAAAATCAGTTTGAACATACCGTCCATTTCCACCAGGAGCTGGTTAAGTGTGTTCTCCTGTTCGCTCTGCCCGCTGAAGTGTCCTTGGCCCCTCTTCCTGCCTATCGCATCGATCTCATCAATAAAGAGGATACAGGGGGCGTGTCTTCTGGCCAACGCAAATGTGTCCCTCACCTACAGCATTAACGAGACAAAAGGACATATAAGTGAACCTTCCACCCGAAAGCTTCGACGAGCACAAAATGCCTAATATCTTGAGTTTTTGAAGATGATATCATTAAAAAAATATATTGCAGGACAATAATATAGGACAAGTTTAAAATAATTGATTTATTTAAATGCATTAACATCATGGGGAAGTTTTCTTAATGGAAGGAGACTCCAGTGTCAGCATTTTGTTACAGAAGCAGTTTAGCAATAGGGGAAAGTCTCAAAGACAAAGTGCAGTTTCTTTGCAAGAAGTTGCCTTTTAATAACTTTTAAAATAAGAGCGTTAACAGGACCTGACGTTACTATAAATGACTAATTAATAAGTTCATAGTTTTCCTATAACATTAATTATTTATTGTTTACATCAATAATCATTTGACTGTGGTTTATATATAAACTCAAATCGACACCAATAAAGTTGTTGATATGAATGACGACTATATGACTTTTATATGGATGCAAGAAGTTAAAAAAAAATAGGGGACAGCTCTCACCCGGGCTGCTCCAACTCCGACGAACATCTCCTGAAACTCTGAGCCATTGACGGTTATGAAAGGAACTCCTGCTTCACCAGCAGTTGCTTTGGCCAGCAGGGTCTTTCCAGTGCCAGGTGGACCTGATAACACTGCACCCTGTAAGAAGGTTTTCAACCACAGTTAGCACTAATAAAGAACTTCTAATGATCTTCTATCGCATAGTTTTTCCAGCAGTTTCTCCATAAAGCTTCTGCTGTTAGTTTGGAAACACATTCAGGAATCCGAACAAAGAAAAGAAACATGGAAGTAGTTGTACTGCCAAGTCAAGACCCATTTCACACACATACAGTGGTGTTTGCCCCCTTCCTGATTTTTTGCATGTTTGTCATACTTCAACTGATACTTTGATGATCTGAAACATTAAAGTGTCACAAACATGCCAAAAAAAAAAAAAAGAATTCAGGAAGGGGGCAAACACTTTTTCACACCACTGTATATGAGGTCAAAATGACTCATTGAACATACCATACCTGCGGGATCCTAGCACCAAGTTCCTGGTACTGTTTGGGCTTCTTCAGGAAGTTCACAAACTCCAAAATCTCCAGCTTGGCCTCTTCGCAGCCAGCAACGTCCTTCAGCCTGACACTAATGCTGTCTCTGACTATCTTAGCTTTGGATTCGGTCATCCTGAAGATGTTGTTTCCTCTCCTGCGCTGCCATCCTCCAGGCTTCCATTGCTTCGAGCTGAATACGAGCAAACCGAAGACTGCGATGACTGGGAGTATGATCGCGAGGATCGACCTGGACAAGCAGAGCAGATGAAAAGAGATGTGCCAAGGTATTTCATAATTTTTGCAAAATTAGCAGAAAAAGCGTATAATTTTCTTCTAAAATTTTATAGAATCTGCACTATAAAGACAAAAGTATTGGAACACCTGACTTTCCAGCCATATGTGGTTCTTCCCCAAACGCTTACCACATAAAAGGAGGCACACAAGTGTATATGACGTCTTTGGATGTGGTAGCCTGAAAGGGGAATGCCCCTGTGCACAAAGCCAGCTCCATAAAGATATGCTTTACTTGGGCTGAAAGATGTGAAAGACCTTCTGCTATTGTAATCCTTTAGGATGAATTTAAATGCTGACTGAACCCCGGTACCCGTACCTGACTTTACTAACACCCTGAACGAATCTCACACGGATCTCCACAAGCACAGTCCAACATCTATCCTAACATCTTCCCAGAAGAGTGGAGGTTCTTCCAGCAGGAAAATGAGGAATCAATGTGGAGTGGGATGCTCAAAATGAAGCACATAACAATCTTATGGTCAGGTGTCCACACATTATGTCCATAATATAAGGATAAACATTGCACTTTTACAGTTTCTAATCAACTTATCTCAAACATTAAATGCAACTGTAAACTTATAAAAAAAAAACTAATGCATCATGTCATCCTTTAATAAATAAAAAAAAAATGCAATTCTTCAAGAAAATGGAAAATATTCTGCTCTAATGTGTCCTGATTCACATCATGTCACATCAGGTCATGTTTTCCTAAAAACGGGATGCCAAGCATTTTTTTTTTAAGCAAATAAGAGATATCAGCTGACAGGCAACTCTACTGCCTCATAAACTACCTAATAAACTGGCCAAACTCACCAATCTCTCTCTGTGCTGTACAAGACTGACAACTTGTGTGAACGCTCCAAACCCAGCTCTTGTTGTGCTTGCTCCAAATTCCTCTCAAATGTGTCCACGGTACCAATATTGAACCAGACGTGACTCTGCAAGATCAAAAAATATGGTCAAGATTAAAACTCGAGCATCTGATGAATGTTTCATCTGTAAAATTCCTCATTTTCCATAAAGATTGAAATGAAAAGTATGGTGTCCCAATACTTTTGCCCATATACTGTACTTTGATATGCTGTATTATAATAAAGTGAATATCACATGTTCGTCTAATGAACTGGACTTAGGAAATTAGATGTAACAAAAAAAGGATAAAAATGCTGTTATTTCTTTATTTCCTTTAAAACGTGAAACATAGATGTATTACACAACCGGAACACAATCGATCAAAAAAATTATATATTTTTATCATCTGTTTGGTGATTCATTGATTTCATCTATGTAGTGTCCTGAAGGTGTACAAACTTTTGCACAGCCAATAACTCACCACGTCTGATGCGTTGAGGTCGCGAGCAGGAATCACTCTGACGTACTGTTTATTGATCACCTCCAGCCTCTCGACCTTCACAAAAAAAAACAATCGCTTCTTTATAATCCTTTAATTAACCAAATGATGTAGGTGAGCGGTCAAATTCCCGTTTCACAGTCGGCCCCAAAATTATTGGCACCCTTTATTCAAATGTTGATTCTTCACGTTTTCATACCGACCTTCTTTCTCTCGTAAGCTCATCGCCCGACAGAGGTGGCAAGAGTACACACATCCTTCACTCAAGCAGAAGTACAGAAACTCGTGTTTCTGTTAAAAGTTGAAGTATTGACTAAAATCTTTCACTCAAGTTAAAGAAGAAGGGCTCTGCCATGTACTTCAGTAAAAAGTAGTGATTATTACTACCTGTTTTAGTGTCACACTGGTACCTGAACCTCACATATTAATCTATTAATATAAAAGAATTTCACATTTTGTTATCTAATGAATGTATCCAGGATGAACATCCACCATATAGAGCACAAAGCAGAGGAAAGACGATGATGATCAGGTGATCAGGAATGTCTCTGTTCTCAGTCATGTTTACATCACTGACTCCCTCTGTCTCATCCACGTTAAACTCCAGACTTCTTACTGCCTTCTGCCTGCCCATTGTGAGCTTCATAAACTAGTCTGTTGTGTGTGAGAGCCTGGAAATGATACACCAGTGGTAGATTGAAAAAGCTGGGCAATGAGAGGAAACAGGTGTATTGGCTGAAAACCGTGCGCAGTGAGAAGAAAAGAATTGATCGTCACCAAATTGATTAAAACTAAAGTAACGAGTCTGTTGTGAAAATGTAAGAAGTGGAAAGTAAAATACTGACACCGGAAAAATCTACTTAAGTACAGTAACAAACCTCTGTCACCTGACCCTCTGCCTCTTTTACTTTAATGCTTTTGCCTGCTGAATAGAATTTGCCTGCCGTCTATATCAATAAATGCAGAGACACTCTATACGATTGTGTGCCTCCACCTCTGTGCAAACAACTTGAAAAAGGACCACACATGGCTACAAGAATCACGTGTCCCAAAACCTTTGGCCATATAGTGTACTTTCAAACTATTCTAACAATATCTACAAAAAAAAAAAAAGGGTTAAAAACTTTTTACAAGATGTAACAAAAAATGGATAAAAACCCAAAAGGCTCTCCTGAAGGATTTGTCTGCCTTTTGTTTTAATAATACACCTTTCACCAGCACTTGCACCTGCCTGACTTGTTACATGACACATACAAAATGATCTTCTGAGCTAAAACATATGAATGTGCTGTATGGCTTTTCTACAGCAAGATCTTGCAAAACTTTACTGGCTTCATCAATACTTTAAATACTTCCGGTACTTTCAGGAATCTCATGGGGTCTCAAAGTCTATTCAAACTCGTTTTTTTTCCCCCCAGGGGGCGTCAATACTTTTGCCATATTCTGTAAATAAAAGTTATATTGGAAAATGGTTTCTTCAGGAAATATAGATTCTAATCATCTGATTTAAAGGGTGTCAATCATTTCAGAGCTCATTGCATGATTTGAATTCGGAATAAATCGTCTCTTACCAGGCCTCGAGCGAGGTAGTGATTAACGAAATCCCTCCAGGAGATCTCTTGTCCTTTATCTCTGAGGTATAAATAAAGAAAAGTCGCTAGCAGCCCAGCTCCTGTGAAGAAGACGTTCCAGGAACTCTTTTCGTCCCATGGGATGTCTCTCTGTTACACAAGCAGAAGATATGAGGTTTATCAGATGTACCTACTATAACAAATATTCACAAACAGGAAGTTCGCACGGAGGCCGAGCTAGCAAGGCTGATGAGCGTCACATTGAGTCTCTTTTTATTCTCTGTTCCGTAAATCATCATCATGAGCACTTTATTTACACCACAGTGCTGTTGAAATCTCTTTTCGGGTGGTTGATCAATTTTCTGTAACAGCAGCTCACTGGAAATTGCAGGATTATATCAGTGAATCAATGCACTCATTACCGTTTCTATAGTAACAGCTAACGAGTCTTTTATGAAATACACTAGCTTTCTGAAATGAGAGACTCTTTCTTCTTCTAAAGCTTCTGATGCCGGTCATGTGCATCTTCATAACTGAGGCCGATGAGATTCACATCTCACATCTCAAAGCATAGCAAACAACACAATACATTACAGATACATATGAAGCAGCAACTGATGCGATGTGATACGATTCTAAATTCGATTCAATGCAGTACGATGCAATAGAAAAAATATGATGCTATGCAATTCTATATGCTGCTTTTATTTCTTTGGTTCAGACAGATTAAATTTAAAAAGAATAAATAAATCCATGTTCTGTCTCCAGGAAGATGCAGCTCTACCTCTGCCATGTTAATCTGTATTCTAGGTGACTCTCAGGACACGCCTCGGTCTCTGTTGTGTTGCGATACGTCGTATTCACGCGCTCGAGAAATGAGAGAACGAGCTCGAGAAACAGTTCAGTGAGGAAGAATCAATATAAAATATTGGTCACAAATTATTGGTCACTTTCTAAATAATTCATGTATAATGCAAATACTAACAATTACATATAAATAAATCTTTTTTTTTTACTGATGCAAATACGTTAAAAATGATGCATCTCGAAACAAATGCCAATTGACTACAAATGTCATATCCGATGCACACTTTTTTAAATCGATTATTTTTATACAAATACACCGATGCAAATCGCTGAATTCTAACATCCCTACAGGACAGTTTTCATGGGTTTTCCATGTTATTGACATTAACAGAGATAAAACAAGTGATTAAAACAATTACGGGGATATTTACTCGTAAGATGCGAGACCACCAACTTCCATCTTCTTTTTTCTCCTCGTCTCCACCTCGGCTTTTTTGGGACTTGGGTCCACTTGGTTTTTCTGTAATAATACAACATTCATTAATTTTCGCCTAAAACTCGGTTACATATACAAGAAAACAATCGACATAAAGGTATAAAGCCCTTCATGTAGGTCCTGCTTGTTTATGAACATATTTATTTCTCTTGAAGTAAGAAAAAAGCCTAAATTTTATTGTCCTAAAGATTACTGGAGACTCCTTCCATCAACACGATGTAAAAATCTTCTCAGAAAACTTTTACGACTACATACATTTTTTATGTGTTTATTAGAAGCACCAGATGTACAAGTTCCTGTGAACTGTTACTACAGAAACGTATTTCATGAGCATGTTTTTTGCTGCTGACAGGAAATAAATTGCCATTCAACAAACCATGTTTTGGGCTACAGTCTGTTTTTATGTTTCAGGTAAAGTTTTGGAATCATTTACCTCCGGTTTCTGAGGACGATCTCTTTGGAAAAAACTTCTCAAATCCTGTGCAAATGCCGAAACACAAGTTGAAAGACAAAACAAAAAGTGCAATAAATGCAATAAGATTACCAAATAATTAAGATGTAATACATTTTTTATATTAATAACATGTAAACAAAATAAATACCTTTCGGTGGTTTGGTGGAGAAAACACGTGATTGTGACAGCAACAACGCTTCCCGTCCTAATCGTATTTCTGCTCGATGTGAAGAAGAATTCTGTCAAAAAATGTGAAGTTTTTTAATGATCTTACCCGTTCTTGTTCAATAAAAACTGACAGAAAACGTATCAAATTATATTTTCTGCATAAAGAGTCAGATCTAAAACTAATATATATATATATATATTGTATATGTTTGTATATGATTATGACTATAAATGTATGGTTTATATGGGTTTATTTAAGAATGTGTTTGCATTTGTGTCTGCAGTCATTCTGAATGAGCTCTAAGAATGATATTCTAGAAACCTCTAGAATGGATAAACTGGTTTCCTACTCTCTAATGAGTCTCGTTGCTGAACATATGATTGAAGTTGCTTCCTACTCTAGTTGTTTTTATGAGTGTTTTTATGATAACCTGATAGATGGCGGGTTAACGGAGTCCTTTACTGGAATTTCACGTTATCCATTAATGTAGGTTATCCAGACTAACCTGCTGTGTCATTTGAGCTAATAATAGCTAATTATCTTGGCTGCATTGACAAAAGATGACCTACAACTTCCTGCCTTCAGCTCATGTTGTTATGTTATGATCAAGCTTACAAACTAAATAAAACTTGTCCTAGAACTGATGCTAACAGACAGTGAAATACTTTATGAGGCAATTAAAACCCTGATACAGCAACTCTGTTACTTAAATGAAGCTAGTTAAAGTAATTAAGATAAAGTTAATAAAGTTAAAGGAGTATGTCGTCTTGTATGTTTGTTTGAAACATCTAGCTGCGTAAGTATAGATGTGGATGATAATACTATGTTATATATCAGGGGTCACCAATCTTTTTGAAACTGAGAGCTACTTATCTTGGGTACTGATAGATGTAAAGGGCTACCAGTTTGATACACACTTCAGAAATAGGATTTACCTTTAATTATATGTTATTAATAATAATTATATTCATCTATGTGAAGACACTAATCATGTTAATGATTTCTCAGAATAATTAGCAACAATGATTTAACAAGGAAGGAAACAGAAATATCAATATGAAAAAATGTATTTCTATTAATCTCTGCAAGTATTTACATTGTCAAATGATCTCTTTTACAACATTTTCACTAGCCACTAACAATTTTTAACAAATCATGCACTACGTTGCATCATGTTTTACAGATGATCGATTACGAGACCAGCGAGACCAGCTAGCTCTAATCTAATATAAAACTTTTTATTTATTTATTTATTTTATATTGTCATTTTCAAATTCACACCAATGCAAGTGTGATTTTAAAAAAGAATAGCAACAAATAAATTAGATGCAGCTCACTGGTAAGTGGCGCTATGGTGAGCTATTTTTAGAAAAGGCTCGCGGGTGACTCGTGCGGTAATTGCGTGAGACCTGGTGTCTGCGGGCACCATGTTGGTGACCCCTGTTATATATAAAATAATTAAACAAATCCTTGTGGAACCCCGAACTTTACCTTTGTACAACAAGTCAATCAGATAAAGCCTGAACGAGGAAACAGTCTTTTCTTTATCTCTCGCAATTTGTAGTCTACGATCATATCGTTACTTATGGTATTTTAGCACACACAGATCAGACGCCAGTAGTCATTGACTCACAGTAAAACCTTTCTGCTAACCTGTGGTCACACACTGGTATCTGTAAACCATTCTACAGTATCAGAGTGTAGACTTTTAATATATATATATATATGCTTAAAATTAATTAGATATCTGAAGACCCCAACAAATCTGTTTCCATCATATGTGTGTGTGTGTGTGTGTGTGTGTGTGTGTGTGTGTGTATAAAAAAATACAACTTCCCTTCATCTACTTGACTGCTGCTGTTTCTATTTTGCACAACCTTTTGTGTTTACATTTTGTGTTTATTTACAAGTACACTCCTGTACACAGTTCTCGTTTGAATATTGTACTGTATAACATACAGTAGGTTTACTGTTGGTGCTGTTTTCTGTGTATGTCCTACACTGTCTTCTATTGTCTGGAGCACTGTCTGGTTTTGCACATGATGAACTTTATGACAATTCACTTTAGTCTTAAGCTTTTTGTCTTTCTGTAGCTCTATGTTGTTTTATGTAGCAACAGGGTTCACACACAGTCTTTATGCAAAGATGACATAAAGCTTTTTTTTGACTTGCAATTGCCTGACATATACATGACTCTTTCCAAGACATCAGAATTAGGGACAGAGAAATTAAACGTTGTCTGCTTGCTGATGATAAAGCTATTTTCTTGCCAGATACATCACAGGTTAATGTATTAGATGAACCAAAAGCTTTTCTTTTAAAAAGAAATTCAACTTTATTCAATTTCACATGGAAAAACAAGCCTCATTGTTGAAGTAGAAATGTTTGATGTAATTCTTATAATGAAGGAGGTTTAAATGTTTGATTTGGACAGTTCTGACACAGTCTTTGAGCTGAACTGAATTAAATATTATATTAAACATATATATGTTTAGAATTGAGTTTATTAGAGGGACAGCCCATGTAGGACGTTTTGAAGACAAGGTGAGGGAGGCGAGATTGAGATGGTTTGGACATGTGCAGAGGAGGGACATGGGGTATATCAGTAGGAGAATGCTGAGGATGGAGACACCAGGAAAGAGGAAAAGAGGAAGACCAAGGAGAAGGTTCATGGATGTGGTGAAGGAAGACATGAAGGTTGTTGGTGTGAAAGATGCAGATGTAGAGGACAGGGGGGTATGGAGACGTATGATCCGCTGTGGCGCCCCCTAATGGGAGCAGCCGAAAGAAGAAGCAGATTAAACATAAAGATGTAATTCCAGATCTTATTTTTGAAAAAGTTAAAGGTACAAGTTTCATTTCGAAATGTAATTTTAACGTCAACAAAGTCCCAATTCAATTAGTTAATTTTCATAGACAGGCTCGTTTATATTGGATTCTTATACACAACATTTTTCCCTCACAAGCAACGGATATTGTTAGATTAGTTTTATATACACAGATGGAAAATTTCAGAAAGGATTTCCAATATCTATCACTTTAAGGCTAAATTCTAACATTTATTTGGAAGTTTTACAAGGACTTTCAAGTCGGAAAGCAACCAGAACTTTGGATATACACAAAGATCTAAATTACTTTTTTTATTATTTAATTTACGTATACCCCTCCTGTTATCTAATTTATTTATGTTTCCTTATTTTTTCTTCCATTCAAAAAAGTCAATATTGTGTTTGTAATGTTTTATTCTGCTATGCATGTTCAATGTTTTCAGTATACAAAAAAAGAGAGAAAAAAAGAGCAGCCATTTTGTTTGCCTGTTTGGTCATGTGTCCAAATCCCATTTATACAGACTTCAAGGCATGATGTATTTTATTAACTCCGATTTTTAAACACTTTACCAACTTTTATTAAAATGAATGAATAATCATAAACCTTGTTTTTAGACAATTTTGCTATAAAATACCTTACATGACCTTTTCTAATTAAAATCGAGAAAAACAGACAAAACTGATTTGATTATTGCCAAACAATAATATTCAATATACATGTAAACAGTTCAGTCAAAAAGATCATCATGAATTAACATGTATATTTATTCTCCTACTATTATTATTGTACACTTCCACTCTAACCTGTATATTCTGTATATAATTGTTCACAGCATATCCATAAACACTTTTTATCTACATGTACATGGTGTATATGTTTTGTACCGTTATACATACAAGGTACATATCGTGTAAATATCTAGAATTTGGTTCTATCTGGAACCTTCTGAGAGCCATTATTTGTTTGTGAGAGCACGTGTCAATAAATCCCTTCCTTATTTGGAATAACCGAGAACACCAAGCCGCCTTTTTGTTGTGTATTGAAAGGCTTTAAATCGTAGTAATGCCCTAAACAAAGGATTGAACGTGTTTAACTTATATTCGTCAAAAAGTATTTCAAAAGGTAAAAAACAAACAAAACAAAAAAAAATATGAGAATGTGGAAAAATAATAAATGTGTCCGGAATTTCCTGCGAGGTGCCGATAATTCCCTCCCTCCTCATATCTTTCTTGTTTTATTTTCTATCTACATTTATCTACATGGAGGTTGGCGCTCAGTGGTTAAGGCTCTGGGTTACTGATCAGAAGGTCATGGGTTTGAGACCCGATAAACTGCTGCTCTTAGGGCCTCTGAGCAAAACCCCCTAACCCTCAGGGTTCCAGGGTTGCTGTATCATGGTTGACCTCAGCTTACTAACATCACTGAGATTTCTTTCAGAATGATTGTTGAATGTTGTAAAACTTCAGTAAATGCGATTCCAGACAGCGTAGAGTTATTCCTTTTACTCGTGTTCTTCGTAAGCGTCACGCAACATCGCAAGGATGAGAATAGCGTCACAACACTGGACACCACGACGTCGGTCATGTCACAGCACGAAAACAAAAAAAACATCTAACAAACAAGTGGCATGCTGAAAGGTAGCACAGCATAATTGTATATTATTTTAGAACAAATAATAAAGAGTGCATTCAAACATTACATTCTGAGGCGCCTCAAAATGATAGCATACTGGCATACTGTTTACGAGTATTCTTGTGTACAGAGCTTTACTCCTCCTGTACTTCTTTTCCTTCAGTTTCATTGGCAGACTATTGTTCAATTTCGTCTTTAAATAGGCTGCATGGAAAAGGTTAATATTCCATTTTGGCAATTTGCTTGCACATCACACACTGCCCCGGACTTTGTCACTACAATGCAAAGATAAATACAGAAATGTATTATACTGTAGTAACGACTTTTACATATAGAGGTGCTTTCACAAATTTTTTTTTATGCTCAGGGAAACAAGCATGAAAAGAGAGAACCATGTGCCCATGCAACATTTTATGTAAAGATGGAGAGCAAAGTAAAAGTGCTTTGGTGCCTTCGGACCAATCAGCTTGCAAGTTGTGGGGCACGAAAGCTAAATTAGCATAGGAGAACATATTCGCTGAACGAATCAGAAAATCTAATATTCAATAAAAAAAAAAAAAAAAAAAGAAAAAAAAATCTGCGGTATCTGCTGCTTAAATACAGATGTTCGAAATAAAAATAAATAATAATGATCGTTATATGTAACTAAAAATAAGACTATATTTTTTGGATGGTGACTAGTACACAACTCAAATTCTCCACAGCTACAATGAGCCTTAACGTCAAACCTAAAAAAAAAAAAAAAGTGAATGCACCTTAAAGCAGTAAGATCTCATTTCGATTATGGGAGAGTTTTATGCATTAATCCTGTTAAAATCTTTACAACACTTAATAGCAGTGTTCCGTTTCCGGTCCCGGGTTTTCGCAGGGCTCGTTGCGAATGAACTATAGGGCAATGGAACACCAGTTCCCCCGTATCACACTCTCATTGTGTCCCTCCTGTCGTCTCGTAGTGTTACAAAGAAGCGAGCGGGCCAGGAAGAAAACACGAGGATAAGAAAGAGAAACAGAGAAGTAATATGGGACCACGAGTGCTAAGAACGTGGCACGGTCCTGTAAACGTAAAAGCATGCACACAATGCCAAGTTTGAGCACTGACTCTAGTGCTGTCACAGTGAAAGAGTCTGTTTAAACACATCGTCGTCCTGCGTTTCACGTCTCTAAAGCTCTGCCAGCTCCTCCAGCTCCTCCTGCTTCCGGTCGGTCATCCGGGCGCATCGTGGGCACGTCGTAGAGTTGTCATAGTAACAGTCCCTGATGAGAGACAGAAGAAACAAGTGTATTATTTATACACACATTTGTGTGCAGGCAAAAATTCACTAATTTGATGATATAAAAGAAGTGAATGAACTGAAATAAACGTACACGTTTTTAGACTGATTTATACCAGAATTGCTAAATTCTCAATTCTAATTGGTCAGAAAGTCTTGATTAATATACTATGGAGCATTAAGGAGTTACAAGTGTCAAAACTCTAGTTTTAAATCACTGAAAGACAAAATTTCATCAAGAGAGCGAGAAGAAAAATGTGGTAGCTCAGTAGTAATGGTATAACATTTATGGTTATGTCAGAAAGTCCAAAGTTCGAAACCCAACATCTCCAAGCTGCCATTGCTTGCTTTCGTTTAAGCCTGAACTACAATGATATGTTTCTCTAAACAAAAGGTGTCTGCCAAATGCTGTAAATGTAAGTTTACTCTCTGGAAAGCGGTAGCTTGGTGTTTAAGCTGTTGAACTTCAGAATGCAGAGTTGTGAGTTTAAATCCCAGCACCACCATGCTTCCACTACTGGATCATTGAGCAAGGTCATAACATGACATAAATGTAAGTTGTTGGATGTAAGCTGGATGTATGCCAAATGTGGTGTGCGGGAAATGACTGAAAGAATGTGAAATTTCTCAGAATGACTCACTGTTAAGAAAAAAAAACGTTTGAATATTATCGTTCGGCTGATCATGTAAATGAGCCTGACCTGTGGAAAACTGCAGAGCAGTCGTGGCACACTGAGGTGTGGCTGTCGAACGGGAAGAGAATATCCCCCTCCTTACACAGCTCACACACGAAACCTTTAGCTTGGCATCGCTGAAAGGAAGAGTTCGAAAAAAGAACGAGGAGAAGCAATCACTAGGTCATTCTGTAAATGTGGTCGTCTTTGAGCGCTGATCTGTAATTTCTTAATAAGTTAATAATTAATAATGATGTAATTGTCAATTAATTATTAATTATTAACTTATTAAGAAATTATCGATATTACCGATAACCAATTTGGATTGTACTTGCTGATAACCGATAAAATAAATACTGGAACATACAAACAACACTCCATATAAAATCTAAATAAATGTAATTTCAATGCTCAAACAGCATGTGGTGTCAGCGATTCGCCTCCAGAGGTCGCTGTCGTACTGTATAATCACAGCAGAGCTTCTCAGCACCCTGGAAAAACTGTCAGTACTTATTTTTTTTCGATAGCCAATAGTTCCAGCAATCAACCATATACACATACATATATATATATATATATATATATATTTAATAATATATATATATTCATGCAATCTCACCTCACAGTCCAGTTTAATGTGTTTGGCGAAGGTGGTGTGAATCTCAGTAAGAGAACAGCTGAGACGACCATTGTAGATGTCGATCAGGTCCTGTAGACTGTACATGTCATCGTTCTCCACAAAGTGCTGCCGCTCTTGCAGCTGTAACAAGGGAGAAAAAGCCTTTATGAACAAAGTGAAAGTATAATAAACGATGCAATTTACGATTTAGTTTTTACGATACAATACAAAAGAATGAACAATGGGCTAATAAAGAACGTTTCTTTACATGGAGAACACCTTCTGGAAAACTAACTATACTTTCAGCCTCCAGTTTCAACCACAAGCCAGAGCTTATACTGCTTGCAATTTTCAAAAATCATCTGAAAGCCATTTTCCTAATTTCTCCTGATTGTTTATGGAATAAAACAGTGAACGAGTCGACACCTGAAAGAGGAACATGCCGAGAAACGTGCTCGATCAGTATGAATGTGGCTGAACATTTTTTTACCTTGCTTTCAGGTGTCAACTGCTGATTATCATCTTAGTCTTAGATCTGCAGCACTGACTGCAGTCAAGTCGTACCTGCAGCAGCAGCCTGGCTTCCATGGCCTCTTTACAGGTGATGAAGTAGGGCTTCATGAGTAATATATCCTGACGCAGCTTCTGTAAATGGAGACAGAAAATCAAGTCCGAAACCGATCTCCAGTAATGAATACAAAATCAATAAAACTAAATACCAGCAGAAATCTCACCCTGATTTCTACCAGTTCTTCTACAAAGTTAAAGAGCAGCGGGTTTATCTCCTTCAGCTTCAAGACAGGTCGGGAGATCATAAGAGTCAGATATCGCATGGATGAGCGGCACACCTACGCACAGCAAAGCGAGGCTTGTTTTAAAGCACAGTGTGCTGTAATAAGGAAATGAATTAACAGCAGGAGGGTGTGAGGGATCTTCAAGTTATTGGCTTACAACAATTTAACATTAGGTTCATTTACTATTCAGGGAAGGAGTCTCCAATGGCAGGACATGATCGTCCTGATCCAAAGTTCCCCAAAGAAAACATCCAAAACTGTTATAGAGAATGTCACCTTTTTGGGCTCAAACTCCCAGTTGTGAATAACTCGGGCAGGAATGATGGCGGTGTCGTTCCAGTGGCAGCTGCTGCAGTAATACTGCCCCGTATAGTCACACTGCCTCGCCTCGCTCGGGACGCCTCCTACAGGATAAAACACGCCACAAAATTCAGTTGGTAATACCCTCACAAACTAAAATATATAATATTATTGTTTTAAATATTTGTACACTTTTGTTGTGTCGCTATTGTCATTGAAAGATCCAAATATACATACGCACACTATATTGCCAAAAGTATTGGGTCACCTAATCATAAATATGGTATGTGATTTCTGAGCATTGCATTCCACATTCAGTCCAAATTCGCTCCTATAATTCCCTCCACTCTTCTGAGAAGATGTTCCACTAGATTTTGTAGTGTGCTCCAGCTTTGTGGTAACAGTTTGGAAGAGAACCACATATAGAGTTTCTTCCAGATGACTATATTTAAGAAAATTGATCAAAGTCTCATGATTATGTGAACACTTACTAAGAGAGATCTGGGCTCGGCACTCGGCACATCTGTAATCCTGTTTGTCCAGGCCGATCTCTGGGCAGATGTTCAGTTCGTACTCCGACTGGTGGCTCACTTTCGACCTCACGCACGGCTTTGTGATGAGATTCATGCACTTACTATGGCAACGGTAGTAACAACCTGTGAATGCAAGAAGTTATTTTAAACATGGATAATAAAAGTTCAATTAAAGAGACTGCCTCCTGAATAAAGGTGGGAATATGAAAAAAGGGAAAAAACATGCAACTGAATGGTTCTGAAGCTTAGCAACCGCTGCTCGGAGGCTCTTTGGGATTCTATAACGTGTAAAGAGGCCATATCGTTCTTTTTTATTCCCTTTATAAAGCATTTAAGACAAAAAAAGCAGTGAATTTATAATATGTGATTTTAAGCAGCTGTTATACAAAGGGTTAATAGGGAAATTAAATAGGGGGTACACATACTTTTGGTTATATAATGTATGCATGCATGTATAAATAAATATGAAGAAAGATCTAGATCACTCAAGTAGATCATATAGATAATGCGGGATCTCGGGATCACATCATGTAAACATCTGTACTTCATTATACACTGAGAATTTATTGAATACATCTTAAATATGAACTATAAAAAGATCTGGAAACTCTGAGACCTGTGCATGTGTACCAGGTCTGAATAAGACCCCAGATGATGGTGCTGCACTTGTCGCACGTCTGTTTGACGCTCTTGCTCTTCTCCTTAGAGAAGCGATGCTCCAACAAAACACGCAGATTTGGTTCATCCTCCTCCGGGTCCTATCACATGACACGACATGTCATGATAATTTTGATAGCAATACTTTTTACTATGATGAATAAATAATACCGTATTAGACCATTTAAAACCATGCTGAAACACACCTTCAGTTCCTGGAGTTTGAGGCGCAGGTGGATGAGTTTGGCAACGGTGTCCTTCTGTCTCTCAGAATGTTCCGGCAGCTCTAAGATCTGTTTTTTATACTCCTCTATAGTCTGCTCCAGCTGCTCGATGTCTGACGCTACAAAGGAACCCTGAGTAGTAATAGAAATATGAAGGGTTTTGTGAACGGCTCATTGGTTTAAATCAACATTGAGACATCAAATCTACTGAGACCTGAACCTATAATCACTAGTTTCTAAATGCTAGAGAGAAATCAGGACATAATATCACACTACACTGGTGGAGTTATGGGAAAATAATTATAAGTTACCACATTCAATCAATAACACCACAGAGGTTTATTCCTGTTACTATTGCAATAATGCGTAAAAGAAAACGTATAGTATTTTTTATGTATCTATTTAAAGTTACATTCAATAGTGTGGAACAAAAAAAACAGACTTCCAGTTATTACTTTTGTTCCTATATAAAGACTCCTTCCATAAATTAAATAAAACATCTCCTAACAGAAATCTTGCTAATGCATGCACACGTTATCCAGATTTTAAATGCACATTTAAATTGCCATGAACAGTTTGGCTTTCAGTGACCAATTGATGCCTTCAACAATAACGGAACTGTAATGAATGGATATTTGGTGGGACCCAGATGAGGATGGGTTTGAGTCTGGTTCCTCACTAGGTTTTTTTTCTCATACCATCTCAGGAAGTTTTTCCTAAATTGAATTGCGTTGAAGTGAATTTAGGACACTGAGAGGCAACAAATAACTAGAGCTTTTAGATGAATCCAGTCCTTCTCTCTATCATGAAAAAGCTTTTGTGTCTTATATTGCATTTGTGTCACATTGTGCCTAAAAAAATTGCATTATGTGATCAACACTATAAGAGTCATATTTGGCCAAATCGCCTTAAAAATTGTGGTAAATAAGAGAAATCCGATTTATGATTTATTTATCCCAAATAAAATGCATTACTTTGTTCCAACAACTCAACTTGTGCAATATTACACTTTTTAAATATTACAATAAAACATGAGATTTAGGAGTGTAAGAGTATAGAAGTCATTTCAATGTTTATCATTATATAGAATACAAAAAAATAAATCAAAAATCAAAAATAATTAAATATATTAAGCAGATATAAAATTATACTTCAATACAAAATTTTATATTTTAATTTGGGTTTATTGTTGGTAAAATATACAGAATTGAAAATAAATTATAAATAGTAACAAAATACGCAAGAACGAGTGTATTGTGAAATAATATCACAATATTATTAATATACTATCACATTGCTCATGCCATTACAGTAGACACTAACTACTACTAACTAACTATTACTTACTTATTTATATTTATATATATATATATATATATATATATATATATATATCATATTGATATATTGATAATTGAGAAGTAAACAACCAGCAAAATGAACTATGACACATACCAAGAAAATCACATGTACAAAAAACATGCATGAAAGCAGAACATGAGGTCATAAGATCTAATTCAGGACAATACTGCAAGCATGCAAGCAACATGATGATTAAAAAAACAAAAGAAATTCACCACAGGTCGTGAAAAATGGTCCTCAGCCAGCCCCAGGTCCATGGTCCGGTCAGAGATTTGGTGTTTGGTCTCTGTGAAGAAGAGCTCCGGTCTCACCTCTGTAAGCAGAAAAATGTTAGATTAAATCCTGGACTAACGCTGACTAATCCTGTGTTCATTCTTCAGCTGCAGGAATCAATGGCTATTGCAGCAGAGCTCTCCGTATCTTAATCAACACAGCCTCTTACATAAATCTCAAGCACAAACCCCGAGCATGTGACGATGACGTGACTTAATGATTAAGCTCGGCCGCAGCAGGAATGAGAGCGATAACTCAAAAAAAAAAGCCGTGGACGTGTGATAAAAACTAAAAGGGCTATAAAATCGTCTAAATGTGTAAATGCATAGATTCATAGATTCACAGTTCCTGTAGTAACATCTCATTCATAGAAGAAGTCTTCAGTGTCACTGCTCTGTATGATTTCCTCCACATAAAAGTCTTCAGGACAGAATTTTAAGTTTTTTTTATTTATGTTTTTAAATACAAGTCAACAGAGAGAAAAAACAGAGGCTGGTGACGAAATGACTGGTTTATAAGTGGACTTCTATAACATAAGAACAGAAGAAGAACTTGAAGTTTTTTTTATTTAAATAGGCATACTATATCTGACTATTACTGAATAAAGAAAGTATGGCATAATTTTCTTTAACAAAAAGTAAATGGCTGTAGTATAGGAAGAATAAAACGAATTTTATGCATTAAAAAAAAAAAAGAAGCCGAAAAGTCTGGCTATTTGCTAATCCATAAATAAAAATATCATGAACAATAAGTTGTCAGAAAAATGTGGACGAATACGACAAAATATTACAAAAGTCATGACAAATATTCTGATCTCAATCCCTCCACATCTTTAACAGTTACTGAAAATACAAATCAGGTTAAAAGCACTGAATTTGATCCTTAAATCTTTTAAAGGACTACAAAGATGAATCGTTTATTAGTCAGAGGTGAATTTGTACCTGCGTAGACGTCGCAGCACAGCATGGTTGTAGATCTCAACAGTACCGCAGTAAATCCAGTTCATTTAGCAGCTCTAGTTAATTTAATCGTCTGGAACGGTCTTTATATAAGCCACATGTCTAACCAGGCGAAAGAAACAGCTGAGGGAAGCACTGCTCTTCCTGTTTTTTTATCACACTGTTCCTGTTTCATTGCAATATCCTTCTCTCACATCTTACAGACTTCCATACACTCATAATCCTCTTCACCACGTATATGTATAACAGAATCGGTAACTACAACACAGACAGATTTCTACAAGATAGCTTGTACATAACAATGGGCTGGGGAATAAATTGTATCTCCAAAAGTATTTGGACATACCCTTAGGTGGGGCTTTGTTAACAATTAGGGGAGGGACCAGAAAAGTGTGAACTTATCTGTGATTAATCAGATCTGAAACATGGTGCAAGGTGACGGCAGTCAGAATTGGATTATGGTCTCCAACGCCCTTTGCCCTTTGTGCCTTTGTCCGTTGACCTTGTGAGTCACCTATCTGAAGACTCACCCTGTTTTGGGGGATCCTTCCTATCTGAGGTGCCATCACTTTCAGTCCTGTCGAACGGGTTGACGTGACCTTGGCGAAAGCGTGCGAGTCTCTCATCGTATTCCATATCGCTGCTTAAACCTGCTTTTATACACACATCATCCAAACACACACACAATAATTGTATTTAACTCATACTCAAATATGAGAAGTGAAACAAGTAGATTTCAATTCTGAGCTCTGGATATTGTACGTGTGTGTGTGTGTGTGTGTGTGTGTGTGTGTGTGTGTGTGTGTGATGATGCCTTGTGATAGACTGGTGTCTGATTCACGAAATATCGTATTAGGTGTTACATCTTTATTAGGAAGATAAAGTTCTTACTAAAGATGTTTTAGCATAAGAGTATCAGCATCAGTCTGCTATAAATGTATGTCAGTATCACGCCTCAAATGTATCGACTCGGTGTCGGCTCTGTGTCAACTCGGTGTCAACTCAGTGTCGACTCAGTGTCGACTCTTTCCCTAAGGACGTTAGAATCGGATCAATGTTCAATAAATACACAATGAAACGAATTAAAGCGACGCGATTTCACATATCTACAGGTTTTCGCCTTTCGATTTTGACAGATTTGGGCAAACAGGACATTTTATTAAATAATAACAACAATTTCCAGTCTTTTTTCTTTTTTTACCACACGTTATAAATTATTATCTCGAACACAGTAATCTGAGATCGCGCCAAATCTGATCTAGATCATAATCCGATAACATAATTGGCAGTTTATCAAATATTTCTCTAGAAATATTGTATGTATTAAAATGTTTTTTGCATAGTGTTAGCTATACAGCTTGCTAGCTAGCGCCAGGGGCTAATTAGCAGACACCAATGAATACGTGCTCCAGATCTTACCTCATATTGATTATAGACAAGGATTTAATTTACAGATATTATTCATCCTGGAAACAAAGAGAGAAAACAATCAGTGTTTCACTTCAATGTGTGTATCGAGATGACAGCTCCGGCTTCGTCCTGAGTCTCATCCCTGTCAATACACGCTGAGTCAGGGTTGCCAAATCCGTATGAAAGATACATAGCAGGGCCCAGAGACTATTACAGTCCAACTGGATTATTTGTGCATGTCTAGAGTGTAAATAAAGTGTGGAAACATCTAGTCTCTTATGTTGTTCTAGATACATGCATACTCCTTTTGATTCTAAGCAACAAACTAGAATGCAAATAAAGAATTCTTTCTTCTTCATTTGGCAGGGTGTGCTTTTTGTTTTTGTGTAAATCAGTCACCTTTCCTTAAACATGCACACACACACTTCCTGCTGTAAAAGGGAAGTACAACAGCATTCAGAGTCAAATCACATACAAATCACACACAGACTCATTAATCACACAAACCATTTAATTGGTGTCTTGAAGGTTTTTTTTTAAATCATTTAAATCCTAAATATTATTGTGTTATTATAAACAATGACACACCCAAATAAAAGATTAACTGATTTTACAGAATTTATATATTTATGACTATATTTAGAAGTTCAGTAAAAAAAAAAAACCTCCTGCTTAATATGCAGAAAACCCTTTTAATTTTCACTCTTGATAAAGTGACAAAAAATGTAAAGATGCAGGATAAACGCACACCTGGCAACACTATGTGCCTTTATTATTGTGTGTAGTGTATATTTATGACTATATTTAGAAGTTCAGTAAAAAAAAAAAAACTCCTGCTTTAATATGCAGAAAACCCTTTTAATTTTCACTCTTGATAAAGTGACAAAAAATGTAAAGATGCAGGATAAACGCACACCTGGCAACACTATGTGCCTTTATTATTGTGTGTAGTGTATTGTATGTGAGGTGAGGTTTGTAGTTAGCGCCCCCTGGCGTCTGTCTTATTATTAATATTATTAATTATTAATTATTAATTATAAATATTATTAATGGGTAAAAAAAGAAAAAAAAATGGCTTTTGAAGAATTTGCTCTACAAAGTTAAATTGAGTAAAAATTGAGTTATTTAAAAAAAAACTCCTTTGCGAACTCGTCATAGGTTTTTCATGCCATCGGATCGAAACTAATGTAGCAATGTTCAGTAGAATGGCTATAACTCATGAACGGGATGAGATACTCAAAAATATGTCTATATGCTCAATCTTTGGTAAAAGAAAAAAATGCATAGCTTTGCCACTTGGTGGCGCTATAAACAAGGGGGTAAATGGCTATAACTACGCAACCGTTCGTCTGATTGACCTAAAACTTGCCATGTAGGGTCTCTGTCCAATCTGCCATAAGGGTTTATGTAGACATTTGCGTAACTCAAAAAACATGGTCACCATCTACCAATGACATTTGACCACCTGTTAGACAAGGTTAATAGATGCCGATCAAAACGAAACTCTGCAGGCATGTTCGACTCATGGTCCTAGAATTTTGAACATCAGCCAATAGGGGGCGATATTGTGTTTTTCAAGTGTATAAATAATTGTATATTGCACAATTTTTCAAACACGCTTAATTTTCATATAAATAAAAAAAATGCACAGCTTTGCCACTTGGTGGCGCTAAACAAGGAAAAAATAGTTTAACAGCTATAACTACGCAACCGTTCATCCGATCGACTTGATACTTGGCGCGCAGTGTCTCTGTTAAATGTGCTTAAGGTTTGATGAGGATATTTGCGTATCTCAAAAAACAAGGCTGTGAGCTCCTGTTAGACAATGTTACCAGAGGCGTATTACAAAAAACTCGGTGTGGGAAAGTTCCTGATGTCTTTTTTTTCTTATGACCTTCGGTACCTCAGTTTCTTAAACCCTCCTCACGCTGCTGGGAGCTATATTTATTATTATTATTGGTATTAGTAGTAGTAGTAGTACCATTCATGGTCCACTGTCTCCTCTCTACAAAAAATGTGCTGTCCTTTTTTTGGGACGTGAATAGAAACTGGAAAACCAGGAAGAAATCCAATGAACACAAGGAAAACATATGAAACTCCACACAGACAGTGACCACAGACGTTACTACCACCACTACTGCTACTACTATTTCTGTAGTCCACGCCTTAACTTTAAGGCGTGGCCTGCAACCTTAAAAGGTCTCTAAGAAGGAATATGTACATAGCGTACTGTATACAAAAGCATACTAAGTGTGGTTTGGAACTTTCAATGCTCTCCTACTGTATAATCCCATTGGTTAGTATCTATCTGACTGTATGATGTACACTATGGTATATACAGTAAAGCACTATTAGATGTTCCTGGGTGTCGTTTCAGATTATTCCACACTCTCCCTACTCACCAGATTTGGCTAGTGTGGAAATCTTCCTGAAGATGAAGATCCAGCACGAAGGTCACCTTTTTGACACCATTGCGAAGATCCAGCACAAATCACAGAAGGATCCAGGACACATTTTAGAAGTTGCAGGAACACTGTGTATTGCTGTGTGAGGGGACTATTTTAAAGGTAAACGTAGATAAATAAAGCGCTTTGTGTAAACAGAGGTCTTCTCAAAACCTTTTGTTATCACCTCATATATTGAATTTTGTACTTACGTGAGATTTATGGTTTAATATCTAGTTGTATACATACTGTAATAATCAATACAGAGTTAGATATGTGTCATTTAATTTGATAGCATTGGAGTTTGTATGGTCTTTTTTCAGTTTTTTGTTGGTCCTGCTGTGGTCTTTCACCTCAGCGTTCAGCATTTGAAATGCTTTTCTGCTCAACATGATTATAAAGAGTGGTTATAACCTTCCTGCTGACTCAGGTCAGTCTGAGCCTACTACATTGCATATGTAACGACAATGTATATTTATCAGTACGTCATTAGATGTGTGTCTCAGGGGACTTGTATTGCATTGATCCGTTCCTCGACCCAACACAGCCACTTCGACGGTTCTAAATTATGCAGGAAGCATTTTCTTTCTTTATTATGGCAAACGAGTCATTATTGGGATTGTGTAGTGTTTGTGCTGCAGATGCAATTGTCTTTCATTTCCTAAGACAAATTGCACTTTATATAAGATTTACTGATTATTTGCAAGCAGTGTTGTGTTTTTTCTAAACCTTACATTCACATCACGTGGTGGATAAACGCATCTCCACGTATACACTCGAGGCCCTGAGCATTAAACCCCTTGCCTTTAGGTAATGCTAGGGTTTGAACTCACAACCTTCTGGGCAAAAGTCCAACGTGAGCTACTATTTCACCAAGCATCTAAGCTTCTAAGCAATTAGTAAAAGCCACTGCATCTCCAGAGCTGCTCAGAAGTGGCAGTGTGCTCTATGAAAGCCTGCTCTGTCTGTGTATCTATTTTGTAGGCAGCAAAAAACCTTAATTGGTGTCATGACGCATGTGATCTTTCCAACGTGGTCCATTTTCTCAGTGCTGATAAAGAAGAGCGGGGAAAGGCTGCTATTTTTAAGCAGCATCTAGGTCATCTATACATGGGATTTTCAGGCAGGAGTCATTCAGTAGAGCTGAATAAGGACCAAACTTACCATAGACTCACTATAGTCTCATTATTGACTCACCGTAGATTGCTGATGTGTCAGAAAGGAATAACTGAAGAGATTTTACAACCAACTGGAGTCATGAAGACCACTTGAAACACTGGTTTATTTAGGATCGGTCAGTGAACAACACTATACAACAAACACAGTACCATTAAGAAGCCGTTATGGTACAGTAAAGTGAATTTCTGCTTAAATTGGTACAAATGGTTAACATGAAGTTTAATCTACCTGTAAGGGAAGTGAAAGATTAGGATATTATCAGCCGGCAGAGTAATAACTGGTCAGGTTTAGAGTAAGCTTGTTGTATATCATTGAGGTTTACTTTTGGACCTGGGCCTCAGACTCCTCCTCATCATCCTCATACATCTCTCCTTCCTCCTCAGCCGTGGCATCCTGGTACTGCTGATACTCAGATACCAGGTCGTTCATGTTGCTTTCAGCCTCTGTGAACTCCATCTCATCCATGCCTTCGCCAGTATACCAGTGCAAGAAAGCCTTACGCCTGAACATGGCCGTAAACTGCTCGGAGATGCGCTTGAACAGCTCTTGGATGGCTGTGCTGTTGCCAATGAAGGTGGAGGACATTTTGAGCCCCCGTGGTGGAATATCGCACACTGCAACCTTCACGTTGTTGGGGATCCATTCTACAAAGTAGCTGCTGTTCTTGCTCTGGATGGCCAGCATCTGCTCATCCACTTCTTTCATTGACATGCGGCCTCGGAAGACAGTGGCCACGGTGAGGTAACGTCCGTGGCGTGGATCGCAGGCGGCCATCATGTTTTTGGCATCGAACATCTGCTGTGTGAGCTCGGGGACGGTAAGAGCACGGTACTGTTGGCTGCCACGTGCTGTCAAAGGAGCGAATCCGGGCATGAAGAAGTGCAGGCGAGGAAAGGGTACCATGTTGACTGCCAGCTTGCGCAAGTCTGCGTTCAGCTGGCCTGGGAAGCGCAGCGAGGTCGTGACTCCACTCATGGTAGCTGAGACCAGGTGGTTGAGGTCACCGTAAGTGGGTGTGGCCAGTTTAAGTGTGCGGAAACAGATGTCGTATAGGGCTTCGTTGTCAATGCAGTAGGTCTCATCTGTGTTCTCAACCAGCTGGTGGATGGACAGTGTGGCATTGTAGGGCTCCACCACTGTGTCAGACACTTTAGGAGAGGGAACCACACTGAAGGTGTTCATGATGCGGTCAGGGTATTCTTCTCTTACTTTGCTGATCAGCAGGGTGCCCATACCAGAACCCGTGCCACCTCCGAGTGAGTGGGTCAGCTGGAAACCCTGGAGGCAGTCACAGTTCTCGCATTCCTTTCGCACCACATCCAGGACGGAGTCCACCAGCTCTGCTCCTTCTGTGTAGTGGCCTTTAGCCCAGTTGTTACCTGCTCCACTCTGACCTGAAAACAAATCGCTAGTTAACCCACCATGCTGGTGACATTTATAGTAAACAGTAGGTTGTATCAGTTATATTGCAAATGTCCAGGGATTAAACTGGAGCTTGCTAAACTTTAGTATTAGAATTATATCAAAGGTGTGAATGTTTTTAAACATTTGAGAAATCCATCCAGCTAACTAGCTAACCATCTTTGCAGAGCTGGATGATATTGTCCCTGATAATTAAATAAATCATGCATTCTCACACGTCACATTTAATTGGAATTAAATGAAATTCAGTAGATATGCTGTGTGGCTTCAGCTTGCTTTGAAATACAGGCACACTACAGCTTACTATCAATTTAGCTGCATAACTGTAGACTTGCTAGTCAGATGCTAATTTGACAGGAATACTAATTTGATGTAGATACTTCACTTCTGAGATGTGTATTATTAGCTATTAGTCCAATTTATAAACTATCATGTATCTTCGTCAAAAACTAATCTGAACAAACACTGTCCGGATAAAAGTTTGTGGAAACCTTTAAAGATTTAATGCTACCACATCTAAAAAACGTCCTATTCAACCGTGTGCTAAACAAGTAGTTTTGAGAATTTAAATTCTGATCTGAGAAACGCTTCAAAGCAACTAAGAAAAACTGTAATACCATTTTTAATGTTTAAACTGATCATTAAAGACAGATGAAATCTAAGAAACCCTTGTCATACAATCGTTACTTCTGGAAAAGTTGATACAGAGACCGGGGTGCATTATTTACATACCGAAAATGAAGTTATCAGGTCTGAAGAGATGGCCAAAGGCTCCAGAACGCACACTATCCATGGTGCCTGGCTCCAGATCCACTAGGATAGCTCTGGGAACATATTTGGAGGCTGGAAAGAAATCAAACCAATGATAATTCATTAGGAAAAATGGGTGAAAAAAAAATGCATGAATGTCATACTACAATTATAACACACATTGGCAGCTTGAAGAATTGGATTGTAACAGTCACAGTTAAAGCTGTCATTTTTGTTTCATATTTTATGTTAGAACAGAGGACTTTGCAGTTCTTTTTCAGTTTTTTTGGTTTAGTAACATGAAGAGAGCTGCTGTTATGTACAATTATTTAGTCTATAAAATGTAGTGTTATCTATATACAGGAAATTGTATCTAAAAGACATTTCATTATTAACCCATAAACCCAGAGCTTTCACATTATACCTATGATAGATTTGTCATAGATTAATCATCTTTTTCTCAGTTATTAATGAGAATATTATCAATGCTGAGTGAGATCCTGTACTAAAAGGTTTCTATGTTGCTTTTAAAAGCTTGTTCTGACTCACAGGAAGCTTCATTGTAGTAAACGCTGATCCTCTCCAGCTGAAGGTCTGAGTCACCCACGTAGTTTCCAGTCGGGTCGATGCCATGTTCATCACTGATCACCTCCCAGAACTAAAGAGCACAAACAAAAAACACACGGGACACTGATCTGAAATGCTCATTTAACTCATTTCTCTTAAAGACTT
This sequence comes from Silurus asotus, assembly GCA_024362625.1. Classification (NCBI taxonomy): domain Eukaryota; kingdom Metazoa; phylum Chordata; class Actinopteri; order Siluriformes; family Siluridae; genus Silurus; species Silurus asotus. Next base: position 843,681 of record MU551741.1, read on the forward strand.
CAGAAATCACAGGAATCACATCATAGCGGCTTGAAGTCCATTTGGTCTGGATTAATACGTTCGCCCTGAAGCAGCTATTCGAGCCAGTGAGATTGATCTTTTAGAAACAGATGTAACAGGAGAGGCTTGTGATGTCCTGCTGAGAGAAACACAGCAATCCACAGGGGACACTGGCTCCAGTCCAGCAAAAAGAAAAATGGATTAGCTCAACTTCGCTAATCCATTCGAGTCCATTTTGTGACTTAAAGTCGTGAATATTTAAACATGAAATGTGGTCAATTTTTAGAATCAACAACCAGTAGTGTGTGTAAGGGCGGGGTCGTTTTACTGAAAAAAGATTTAAAAATCCAGAAATGCACGCTATTAATCAATGAAAAATCAAAGCATTGGCAAATAATTACTGCAAATAAATACTGCATTTCGTTGCCTTGTACTTGTACATGTGTAATGACAATAAAGTTGAATCTAATCTAATCTAATCTAAAAAATAATTGTTGTATAAGAGGAAACATTTTTGGAATGTTTTGTTGTATGTAAAATACCCTTATCCAGAGATACTCATAATTATACTACAGATGAGGATTGCATCTGGCAATCCTGGGATTTATACTCATAACCTTCCGGTCAGAAGACCAACAGTGAGACCACTAAGATACCGCTTCAGGATAGTAAAAGTGTGTTGTTGTACTATGTTGTCATTAGGCTGTATTCTACACCATATTGTTGATTATTTTCCTGTAAGATCACTCCTCATTGGGTATTATTTCCTTACTTAATATAAATAGTATGCATCCAGTGCATGATTATTACTGTTATGAGTAATGCCTCATAATCATCTAGCATTCGTTTCTATGAAATTAAAAAAAACAAAGATTTTCTGAACTCTTTTGACATAGCTTGTCATCATATGTCTGATTTGCCAGTTTAAACAAAAAAGATTGAATATTCCTCGTAGAGTGGCGTTCAGTCATTAGCTTTCTTTAGAAACGCATATCATCAGAGCAGCATGACTTGGCAGCTGATAGGAAAAAAACAGACAGACAGCTCACTCCTTCACTGATGTGTTATATATTCTTGGAATCGGGTGACTCGTCTCTAAAACAAACAGACTTGTGCTTTAGCTTGTAAACCGAAAAAAAAGAAAAGAAAAGAAAAACAGTATTCCAGACTGTTTCTCTGACCTGGACAATTCACGTTACTGTGCTTTTCTGTTGAGAGCTGAGAAACGCAGCTAGAAATCATAGTATCGGATCAACAATGCAGAAATTGTTTGCTGTATCACCTTTGAACTTGTCCTTCATACTGCTTTCCTCCTCCCAAATAAAAGACTAAGACACATTGTGCTGCAATGCAAAGCGTGCCAAGGGCATTGAGGGCATACTGTGTTAATGTCGCCCCATTAATGTGTGTGTGTGTGTGTGTGAAAGAAAAGCAAAAGAAAACTGCAACAGGAAACAAAGACGCCTCTTTTGCAACACAGGACTGCTGAATTCTCCATTTGTCAAAAGGTGTTGATCATTTTCTATCGTTCACTAGTTAATGTGAAAATCAGACGTTTATTATAGTTATTTATTACAGTTTTTAGCTTAATAATAGCAGGAAATTGTTTATTGGGCCTTAGAATTATATAGAACTATAAAGTGTCTTACATGTTTATTAATAAATAAGAATGATCAATTTTGCAAATTTATGTATTTTAATAACTGTTATACTTCTTCCTCACTCTTTCAGCCTTAAATGTTTAAAATGTTTTCTAAATATCATTGCGGTATCTGGTACTTTCACTATCAATATTAAAGTCAATACTGTAGGATTGTTAGACTTATTAGATTTATCAACTCTTTGACTTAAAGTCATGAATATTTAAACCTACAATATGATCAATATTTATGACCCATCATCCAGTGGTGTGTGTGTGGGTGGGGTCTTGTCTAACAAAGATTTTAAGCATAAAGTAAGGAAAAAAAGCCAGGTTGGTTTTGTAGAGATAAATATATAATGATATTAAACAAAACTATAAACAGATGAAAAAAGTCTTGACATGCACGCTATTCATAAATGCAAAATCAATGTATTGGCAATATGACATATAACAATTCAGGAATATTTTGTAGGAAAATGTACTTATTAGTATTTTGCAGACACTTATTCAGATTCGGAGGGGCATCTTGGTGATCCCAGGATATGAACTTACAACCTTCTGTTCAGAAGAACAGTTTAAACACTAAGATACCATTTCACATTTCACCCTTGCGATGCTTTTGTGTGTTGGGCCGTGGCTCCATTGTCTCCACCTCTGTCTCCATCGCACCATCACTTCCTGTCTCTTTTAGTCTCTGTTTCTAATGATCTGTTCTGTCTAACACAGATGTGACCTGCCATCTAAATAGGTAATTAATCATTCCTAAATGACAGGGCCCGCTTCTTAAATGTGGTGTGTGTGTGTGTGTGTGTGTGTGTGTGTGTGTGTGTGTGAGTGTGTGTGTGTGTGTGAGTGTGTGTGTGTGTGTGTGTGTGTGTGAGTGTGTGAGTGTGCATTTCCTAAAACCAGAGAGGAAAAGATGTCTGTATTAGTAACGCAAGAATAGAAGTGGAGCATTTGTTCCAAAATAGGATAATTATATTCTCTTAATATTTGAAAGAAAGAATGAAAGAACGAAAGAACGAAAGAAAGAAAGAAAGAAAGAAAGAAAGAAAGACACTATGAGGTAACCACTTAAACACTCCCGGTCCTAATCAGAGGGTGTGATAAAAGCTGATGCAGCTCTCTGCCATAAAGGAAACTAATGAAAGTGGCAGATGTGTGTGTGTGTGTGTGTGTGTGTGTGTGTGTGTGTGTGTGTGTGTGTGTGTGTGTGTGTGTGTGTGTGTGTTGAGCCAGGGTTCCCTGCTGCAGACAGCATGAGATCACTGCATTATGTCAGTCATCTCCCCCTCCCTTTTCTTCCCAAAACACCAAACCAAAAGCCCCTCTGACAGAAGGCCCTGGCAGAAGCACAATGACACATGATGTCTCCTCCCTGGTTTCTTCTCTGAATGTAGCAACACAGGTTTATGAAACACAGTCAGGATGATTTGCAGTATCAATCATCTTTAACGTTATCATGACCTGGGATTAGAATGAGATATGAAGCTACTTTATAAATCTGTTGTATTTCGTCTACTCAAGATGTTCTGAAATGATCTCTGGATGGTCCGAAGGTTCGGAGTAGCTTAATATCTACATTTAGGCAGAGTGGAAAAGAACAGATTTGATGACCGTGGTGGAAAAACTCTCCCCAATAAATGCTCTCAGCAGGAGTGATGTAATAATTATATTTGCATAATGATTGAATTAATAATCTGCTGACCTCAACATTAGGCAAGTATTAATAAGAACATCTGGTTAAACGTTAAAACTACGAACCTTGACAAAGCATCTTATGTAAAAGAACCATTGTGCATTTTCATGCACATAGAATTGATATGAGGGCTTTCAAATAAACAAAATGCTGACTCAGGTTTTATAAACAAGAACATGCATTAAATCCGACATCACCGCTGGCTGGTGGCGCAGCAAAGAAATGAACCTGCGTCTTTGTTCGAGCTGAATCATGCGACAGAAAGGAAATCGAGGCCTTATTAGAGGTTTAACACTCATTTCTTTCCTCATTATTTAATGTTGTTATTTGTCTCATACATTTTCCTCGTTTCCCTGTTCCTTATGCATGAATGCGTAATTGCGCGTTTGCCAGCTGTTGCGCTTCTTGCGTTTTTTTTTTTCTGCGACTTTGAAAGTTGTGCAGATTTAAACGCGTCATTTGGCGTAACATAGCGAGAGAGCAGCTCTGATCATTTGGGTGTGGTCACATCTTTTTGTCAAGTCATTTCTGCGACCCACACTCTGGGACAAGGACGAGATCTGGACCACCACAATGAAGTCGCAAAATGTCCACCATTACGCCTGATACACTCACCCCTTTCCAGCAGAATGCTATTATTATTATTATTATTATTATTATTATTATTATTATTAACAAGAACAATGATAAAAGCGTTTTTTACCTTGGCTCCAATCTGGTTGCCGCACTGGCCGGCTTGGATGTGGACAATCTCTCTCATCCTCGGGGTGTGTGTGTGTGTGTTCTATGTGAATGTGTGTGTGTTGTTCTCTGTTTCTTCCAAGTTGCCGGCGAAAAACTCAGACAGCTCGATCCGATCTTTTATAGCGCAGACTGCGTTTGGAGAGAGAGGAAGAGAGAGAGAGTGAGATATGCGGTGACGTCATGGAACCCAGGGCGGACGCTGACCAATCAGAAAAACCGGCCGGCATCAGCCTGGGGTGAGGAGGCAGCATCAGGACCACTGCGCACTGCGTTAAAGACAATAGGACAGGAGGATCAGGGGGAGAAAATGGTGTCTGAGTTACAATGTAGACCGCAAAGATATACTTATTTATATAGATATATATCATATATAAGTTGTATTTTATAGAATATAATCGTAAATTGCGTTTATAGAGTGCAGGATGCTGATCTAAGATTGGTTCCGGTGTGGGACGATCAGATTAGTTCCGGTGGATGTGGTGCGTATATGCAGCTGGATTTAGAAAAAAAAAAATGTCATTAAAATAAATATATAAATGAATAAACAAACAAATAATAATAATAATAATAATGATGATGACCATGATGATGAAAATGATGATGATGAAGAAGTAGAATATAGTTTCAGTTTAGTGGGTTACTATTTAACTGCAGGATACCATGCACACACATACACACACGCACGCACACACACACACACACACACACACACACACAAGGGGCTAAACAAGCACAACAAATTAATACAGGCATAAGGAAACTGGAGAACCCACATAGACTTAGGGAGCAGATTAAGCCTGTGGTTTAATAATAATAATAATAATAATTATTGGTGATGATGACGATGATGATGATAACGATGATGATAATGATATCAGCTTCATTTAAGTGGGATACCAATCCATTGCAGTGCACCATGCACTCACAAGGGAGCAAATAAACATACCTAATGTTAAGGGGGACACTGGAGAACCCATATAGACTCCAGATCAAGTTTGTGATCCTGGAGCTTTAGGAGTAATAATTCATAGCTGTATTAATAGTAGTAGTAATACTAATAATAATAGTAATACTACTACTAATAAAAGTAATAGTGCTGTCAGCATTAGATATGCGCTGTGCTCATAAAACATCCCTCATTTCCTCCAGACCAACTTCCTGCTCTTTGTTTAGTACACACTGAATTCCCAAGGCCTCGTGCCATTACTCTTTACTCTTCCTGGCCCATCAGTGTAGTTAGAAACACTCTTATCCAGGTTGGGGGAAAAAATGAAGGAGTCAGTACAAATCCTGTAATGGAGAATCAGCATGGCAATGGGACAAAAAGCAAAAGAAGGAAAAAATCCCTGACTCACTCTGACCACGCCCACACCCAGTAGAAGTCTTCACAGGGATCTGATATCAGATTCTCTTAATATAATAAAAGAAGGAAGTAAAAAATGCAACAGTTATTGTATTTCCCTTTAAGGGGAATAAACCAGCAATTTTGCGCACTCATGACTCCTGGCTAAAGCTCGGGGTATTGATTTCTGGACCTGGAGGACAAACTGCAGCTGAGTGCCTTATTGAGCTGATGATTTTAAGCCTCCTCATGGACAGATGGTGCTGCACAAAGACAACAGAAGGCTGAGATCCACCGATTTAGAGAAAATGTAGAGAAAATTAGCTGCTTATGGAATAATAACCGACTGTAAATGTGCTCGTGCGAGGTAGATGCATTTGACCATGTCATGCCCTGAAATGTCACATGTAAAAAACAATCAATTAAATCCTGAAAAAATCTATAATGGCCTACATGTAAAAAATCAAGATAATTAAATGGAATAAATAAATACATTTCTTGTAAAATTGTAAACAATAACACAAAAGTAAGTGTATTGCTTACATGTGAAAGATTAACATGTCAAAAAAATAAACTATTTGGTAAAATAAATAAATAAATAAATCTAGGGTTAGGGTTAGGGGATAATAATAATAATAATAATAATAATAATAATAATAATAATAATAAAATGAGAAGATAAATTACAGACAACTGGAAACAAGACTAAGAAAACATTTTTGGTCACAGATTTACTTATCTATTCTATATCTTTTTTTTTTCCAAAATATATCTGTTACAGCCTCTTCCACATGAAAGATTATGTACAATGTCATAATAATAAGTATAATATTATCCATATAATCATAATAATTTATTATAATCAGGACAAAGAAGTACTTCATTACTTCCTATTTCTGGTGGAAGCTGAAACAGAAACCTGAACAGGTTTTCATCACAGGCTGAAATGAACTGAACAAGAGAAAAAGTGGACTATTGCATGCTCTAGTGGGCAGTGTGTGTTAGAGCTGTTTATTTATTGTTAAAATATAATGGAAGTAAAACATGTATAAACATTATAAACTGATCCATGTGCAGCTAACTGACTGTAAACACTCATAAATCAAATCAAAGATTTATTAACATCATTTATAGAGCACATTTACAACAACCTCACATAAATAAAAATAAATGCTGAAGAAATACATATTACATAATAAAAGGTGTGGCCTCTGTGTATGTAAATAAAGGAGGTGTGGCCTCTGTGTCTGTAAATAAAAAAAGGTGTGGCCTTTGTGCCTAAGAAAAGGAGGTGTGACCTATGTGTCTGTGATTTTAAGGAGGTGTGGCCTATGTGTCTGAATGAAAGAGGCATGGTCTCTGTGTATGTGAGTAAAGGAGGCATGGCCTCTGGGTCCATAAGTAAATGAAGGAGGCGTGGCCTTTGTGTCTATACGTAAATAAAGGAGGCGTGGCCTATGGGTTTGTACGTGAAGAAGGCATGTGGTATTTGTGACTTTTTTTTTTTAGCTTGTCCATGTGAATTTGGCCATCAATTTATGTGAAATTTAGTTTTCTAATCAATTGAGAAAACACTGTCTATGCAAAAGCAAGCTTTTTAAGACCACCATCCTGGAGCATCTAAAAAAAAAATGCATTATGACAAAGATGATGAGAAGTTATGATGCCACTCAGGACCCTGACTTATCAGACTACGTTGAGTACGCACACCGGATTCGATATCTGGGAACTTTCGGGTCCCCTCTTGCTTGTGCTCATCAACAAACAAACGATATGAGCAGAAAATGAACGAATACAAAGGAAACTAAACAACAACTATACAATTCAGGAAAACCATTAAGTCACTTGGTTGTTCATGAGGTCCTGAAGGACCTTCAAGGTTTTATTCAACGCAATATTATTTTCACAAACCAATAGAATCAAATAAATCAATTTCATGAAGCAAAGTTCCCTCAGTTGCCCAATAAACCTCTGATCCTTAAAAAAAATAAAAAAATAAAAAAATAAAAAAAGGGAGGGGGGGGGGTCCTCACGTGATTGGATAATTCAGGGTCCACCAAATTTTCACCAAATAGTGTTCTACTTTGTTGTAGAGTTTTATGTAGAAGCTTTAAGTTTTCTCTCTGAGGGACAATCTAAAGGTCCTCTGAAGTTATTTGGATAAATCACAAATAGGAACTCCTCTGTAGAAGGGATGTACCATTAAAGAACTATCAAGGACCATTTAAGGCTCCGAGAAAGGACTCTTAATAATAATCTTTTATCAATAGCATGTTTTAACCTTGTGCAGGTGAGACTTCTACAGTGATACTTTGTTTGTGGTTCAGCTCAGGAACCTCTAAATGCAGTACAGACCTGAGTACTGAATGTTACACGAGTCAGGGAGGAAATCGAGGCCATTCATTACTGCATTCCACAGGCAGGAGGGTCATATGTCTGCTTTGGCAGATTATGAAACAGAGAAAGGATCAAAATGTACAAAAATGAATGTAATAGGGACACAAACAGAATATCATTTCTACACTGTAATTTGTTTAACCCAGCCAATAGCCTACAGGGTACCGGTGAGAATTGGGCTACTGTTAGCCGAAGGAGGAGAAGGAGAGGAGGAAGACGTCTACAGAGACAGCAGGGAAAGGAGAAGTGTAGGAGAGTGGAGGTTCGGGTTGGTACTTTAAATCCTGGTACTATGACTGGTTAAGGGAGAGAGGTAGCTGATATGATGGAGAGGAGAAAAGTAGAGATGTTGTGTGTCCAGGAGACCAACTGGAAAGGGAGTAAGAGCAGGAACATTGGAGGTGTTTAAACTGTTTTATCATGGTGTGGATGGAAAGAGAAATGGTGTAGGGGGGATTCTGAAGGAAGAGTACAGTAAGAGTGTAGTGGAGGTGAAGAGGGTATCTGATAGGGTGATGAACGTGAAGCTGGAAGTTGAAGGCATGATGATAAATGTCATCAGTGCTTATGCTTCACAAGTGGGTTGTGAGATGGAGGAGAGGGAACATTTCTGGAGTGAGTTAGATGGAGTGGTAGAAGGTGAATCTAGGGATGAACAATTGGTGATTGGGGCAGACTTTAATGGACATGTAGGTGAAGGGAACAGAGGTGATGAGGAGGTGATGGTAGGTATGGTTTTAAGGAGAGGAATGTGGAAGGGCAGTTGGTGGTAGATTTTGCTAAAAGGATGGAAATAGCAGTAGTGAACACTTATTTTAAGAAGAAGGAGGATCACAGGGTGATGTATAGGAGTGGAGGAAGGTGCACACAGGTGGACTATGTTCTATGCAGGAGATGCAACCTGAAGGAGATTGGAGACTGTAAGGTTTTGGCAGGGGACAGTGTAGCTAGACAGCATCGGATGGTGGTCCGTAGTATAGTTTTGGAGGTGAAACAGAAGAGGAGTGTGAACACAGAAAAAAATAATAAAATGGTGGAAACTGAAGGAGGAAGGAGGAAGACTGTAGTGTGAGGTTCAGGGAAGAGGTCAGACAGGGGCTCGGTGGTGGTGAAGAGGTGCTGGATGATTGAGCAACTACTGCAGAAGTGAGGAGGGAGGTAGCTAGAAAGGTACTTGGTGTGCCATCTGGAAATAGAAAGGAGGACAAAGAGACATGTTGTGCTGTGTGGAGATGTTCTGATCTTTAAGCATAAGGGAGATGTGCAGACCTGCAGTAACTACAGGGGAATAAAGTTGAACAGTCACACCATGAAGTTATGGAAAAGAGTAGTGGAAACCAGGCTGAGAGAAGAGGTGACCATCTGTGAGCAACAGTATGGTTTCATCCCAAGGAAGAGCACCACAGATGCATTATTTGCTTTGAGAATGTTGATGGAGACGTATAGGGAAGGTCAGAAGGAGTTGCATTGTCAAAGCAGCTTTACAGAATTTAACAGTGAAGGTGAATGATGTGTATTTATCCCAGTTGAGCAGCCACGGCGACTGTGGTGAGGGAAAACTCCCTTAGATCTTATGAGGAAGAACCTTGAGAGGAACCAGACTCAAAAAGGGAACCAGACTCATTTGGGTGACATCAAGAGTGTGAATATAAATCCTTAAACAATACAGAACACTGGAGAGAGAACATGAGCACTGGAATGTAAGATTATGAGTAATGTCCTTTCTACAAGCTTTTACAGTCATTTGAGATTATAAGACCAGGAGCTACTGAGAAACTCATAAAATAGCTCAACATTTTAACACTTTTCATGAGCAATGAACATTTTCTATTCAAGGTCATGTGATCCCTGTTTTTAACTCAGCAAACTGCCTGGTGAGTTTGAACCTCTTTGACCTTTTCATGCCTTAAAACGATTTTAAATGCCTCAAATAAATAAACGAGAATGTCAACGTGGACGCGAACATTTGAGATTGGTAAAGTAGATACTCTTACTAGACTCACATTACACTTAAACTCAATTACCAATATATATTTTATTTTTAACAGTGACTCGGAATTGATAACAAACACGCTGATGAGTGTCACATGAAAGGGCTAAATGAACTGTTCCTGCCCCTGAGCAAGCAGTCATGTGAAGGAAGCTTCTGTCTGATTTTTTCTAAATGACCGAAACAAAACCCAGTTAAAAATAAAGTGCGTATATACCTAATCTTTGTAAGATCTGGAGTATTTATTACGCCTGCACAGCCACAGGGTGTACAGATCAAAACGCTTTCCAACACTCACTATATTCAACATGGTGGCTAAGACATATATTCATATCTTTTAAAAGTTTTTACAAAATAAAACATGTCTATTTCACCATTTATTCACAAACAAACAGCCCTATGAAATATCGAACATGGAGGTGCAGCTTACAAACCAACCATAAATGATTAAACGTATTTTGTCCGCATTGCGTATATATTATGTGTAAGGTTTTATTTTTAATGTAACTTTTATTGTGACTTGGGCGAGTTTTCTAAAGTGTGCTCTTCACACCTATTCAGATTTCTTTTTCCTAGCAGCATGCATCTGACCACAATCTATTTACGGCCTTAATAACGTTGCCCACAGCATCATCTTGTGATGAGGTCTAACTGAATCTAACAAAGGGATGATTCATATTTCAAAGTAGCAGAAGAATTAGCACAAAAATATTAATGGAAAAAGAAAAAAAAAAAAGCAACAAAGCAATGGTGCTTTTCCAAAAAAAGATTTGTGTTCGCAGGGCAACACTTTGTTCATACCACATGACTGAATGACTCGGCTTTGTGTGTGTGTGTGTGTGTGTGTGTGTGTGTGTGTGAGAGAGGGAAAGAAAGATTGGAGTTGGTGATGTGTTAGTACCGGAGAAGTTCTGGGAAAAATTCATAAATTAATTAATACTTTGTTAATGTAGTAAAAGTTTATAAGAAGTAGTAAAAGTTTATAAGAAATACTAAAACAAAAAAAACCTGGTTCAGACTCAATAACTGCTTCTTTATAAAAAAAATGTCTTTTTACAAGCTGATCCTGACCCACTTGCTTTAAAGGCTCATAAAGGATTCCCTCATACACAATCGCTTGATGATTAAATAAAATTTTCCTCACAAGTAACAAGGCATCATCTTAATAAACATTTTTAACTGAATACAAGCCTGAATACAGTTTTTACTGAAGTGAAATCTCCGTTTGTTCGATTCTTTTCTCAACATGCAAATCTGATTTTTTTTTGTGAGGAAAAAAAAAAAGTCCAAATAAATCTCAGGAAAAGAATGAGAATGGGTTTATTTGAGCATTATGTATAGTGTTATATGGACAACATCAAAAGTCCCTGCAGACGAACTGGATTTTAAAATCACCCTTAATTAATGACAATGTTCAATAAGAATCCAGCATTTGGTTTGTTCTGTAATAAGACAAGCAGAGTTTTTCCTCCAGTTCAGTTTGCATCATTTTAGTCTTTTTTCAAATATATAAATAATGATCCAATTAAGCTGTAATTAAATGTAAGAGTCAGGCATCTCTCCGGCATGCTCGCGGCCTTTACCGGCGTAAACTGTACACTGTTCTACTCTTTTGTCTCGATAAATCTTACATAACAAAACACCAAGAGCACAACACGATCTCCTTGAGTGTCTTGCGCAGTTCTTGACTCCGGTAGGCGTAAATCAATGGGTCGATTAGAGAGTTGCATATAATAAGGATTAAGAAGAGGTTGAAATGACTGAAGTAGCACTTGCAATAAGGGTTTGTTGGACACGTCAGGATTAGGATTAGATGCAAAAAGAACGGACCCCAGCAAATGATAAAAACCCCCAACAGGATGGTCAGCGTGATGGCGCCTTTCATGCTGGTGGCCTGGCGCCGGTTTTTGTCGAGCGCCATGATGCGTTTGGAGTGCACGTGCGCCAGGATGAACATGTGCAGATAAAGGACGGCCGTAAAAACCAGCGTGACGCCGAAGAAGGCGACGAGGCAGGCGATGACGGCGTTGTCGGTGTGGTAGATGATGAACAGCGAGCTGGAGGTGATGCTGGTCAGCCAAACGATGGCGATGATGGTGACGGCACGCTGGGTGGTCATGATGCTGTGGTAGCGCAGGGCGTAGAAGATGGTGATGTAGCGATCAGCGGCGATGGTGCACAGGAAGGACAGCGAGGACACCACAGAACTGCAGATCATGATGTCAATGACGTTGTCCAGGTGGCGCAGCATCCTTGTCGTGACGCTCAAAAGCCCGTGGTCTGTGAGGAGCATGAACAACGTCTCCACCACGTTGCTCACGCTAACCAGCATGTCAGACACGGCAAGGCAGCAGATGAAATAATACATGGGAGAATGCAGGTTTCTGTTCTTGATGATGGCTGCAATAACCAAAATGTTTTCCACCAGGCTTATCAAGCCTAGCATCAGGAACAGTTCCTGAGGAATCATGATCTGGGCAATGCCTGTCATGTTAATGTCACTGGGGGTCACGTTGAGGGTGATGTTGTCCATGTAGTCAATACTCAGGCTGGGCTCCATGGTGCTCATGCTGAAGCAGTGGTTTGTTTTTTTAATCTATAACATATGGAGACAAAACAAAAATAGATAAACAAAAATAAACAGAAATCATGTGAGTAAAAATAAAGTCATGAAATTACATTCGCATTGAACAAAATCAATGGTCCTAAATCAGAACCCTGACACTTATCATTATCGAAATGTTGCAAAAATGATTGTAAACTTTTTTCCTACCTTTATGCTGAGGTTAAATCCACAAGTTCTCTCACTCTATGAATTTCTTCCTTTGTTTTAATTTTCTAAATGATAAACAGCCCACTTATAGTGTGACCACCTCCCAGACATGTTCTAAACGTCCATTACTGGGTTGCGGTTTGTTAACATGTGGATGAAGAAGCCTAATGCATTCGTGTTCCTTCTGGTAAACCTAAACGGATAAAAGTTCAGGGTTTGGTTTTAAAAGGAATGATGTTTGCTGCTGTTTTAAATGTTGCTTTTAAAATAAACTAACTCCTCCTTTTCTCATGCTGAAAATTAACAGAGCATGAGAGGGGGAGTGACAGAGAGAGAGAGAGAGAGAGAGAGAGAGAGAGAGAGAGAGAGAGAGAGAGAGAGAGAGAGATGGCTAACATTTTGTCACATTCCTCAGAGTTTTTAAGAGATTATGTCGGTAAATTGGTGGTTCAGTTTTAATAGACATAATAATACATTAAAAATGAAAGAAACTAATCACTAATAATTTCTTTTCCCAAATTAAAAATTGTCCCCAATTTATCCAAATATATATAGATGTATTTAAAATATTTATTTTTAATATCCATTCACTATAAGTATATGTATTGCATAACGTAGGTTTATTTGATGTATGTACTGTAAATCTATATTTATAAATATATATAAGATGTGACCAGACTGCCTCTCTTATGTCGGTAAATTAGTGGTCTGATAGTTCAGTTTTAATAGACATAATAATACATTAAAAATGAAAGAAACTAATCACTAATAATTTTTCTTTTCCAAATAAAATTTTTTCCACAATTTATCCAAATATATATAGATGTATTTAAAATATTTATTTTTAATATCCATTCACTATAAGTATATGTATTGCATAACGTAGGTTTATTTGATGTATGTACTGTAAATCTATATTTATAAATATATATAAGATGTGACCAGACTGCCTCTCACCCTCACAGTCATACATGGAGGTGGGAGCTTAATGGTTTGGGGTTTTGTGCAGGGAAGGTTGGAGACTTATTCCACAAAGGAAAAGAAAAACTGAACCAACATGGCGACTATTCCATATTTCAACACCATGTAACTCGGACTGGACTGCGGTTCATTGGAACCAACTTTACCCTACTCAAAGCATACGTCCATATACAGTATATACTGTACATATCCATCAAATGATCATATCAGTGTGTGTACAGACCGCAAAAAAAAATATAATTGTCACTGTTCAGTTCAGTTCAGTTCTTCACGGCTAGCACAACAGATCTCATACATTTTAGAAAAGACGTTTGATGTGCATTCAGATGTTTATGGATTAATGACCCTAATTTGCAGAACTTTCTGTAAGAAAACACACAGTGTTCAAGTAAATAATAGGCAAAGTCTTTGCTAAGAATCCCAGTTTACTAAAGTACAGAGCATTGATTCTGTGATTGCGACTGTTAAGGAGAAAATGCCCCAATGAAATCACTTTCATGGCTATAAAGAGAGAACGGTTAGATAATGATGATGCCCGGAGCAATTTATGTAAGTCATTGGAAACAGCCTTGTATAACACCACCACCAACAAAAACAAGTATGTAGTGTTAAAATGCTGTTTACATAAAGACTTTAAAAAAAAAAAAAAAGAATGGAAGCACTCTCGGTTTCTTTGTAATATGACAGTGTGAATTTTACTATACTTTAAGAGAGAGAAAAAAGTGAAACTTAAAAAAAAAATCACAATTAAAATTAAAGATTGTTTTATTTGGATTTATAATGACAAGGCTATGCCTTCACCCCGCTACAAAAAAAAAAAAACAAAGCAAATTAATTAATTATTGCCATTCTGAAAAATTCTGAATAAATTATGTAAAAAAAAAAAAAAAAAAACATCAAATCCTATGTCTCACTTGATAATGCTATTGAAGATGCTATTGTGAGATCAGAGCGCTATAGCAGCAAGATCTTCCTCTCCAAAGCATGTAAACCAGACCTCCAAGGAGCTCACTTTAAACACAGAGGCATGCTGGAATGTTTAAATGAATGCATTTTTTTATTATAGCGCCATCTAAAGACGTCCTGTACAAATAAATGCCTTCAGCTGTGGCTGTTTGGAAAACAACCACATATAGCAGGAAAGTTCAGGTGTCCCAATACTTTTGGAAATATAGTGTATCGTGATATTCCTTGTTCTATACTGCTGCCCATATCTGTGTTTTGTAGTGAAAAGACTCGTTTAGGATTTAAAGTGATGAAAAATATAAAAAAAAGACAAAGCTTCGAATGAACTCTTTTCACACTGCTGTTAATACATTAGAAATAAAATTAGATTCATGGCCTGAATCACATGCCCTTCGTCTGCAACATGTTCGAGCAGAGGATCAAAAGCTGAATAGACGTCTCTCTCTGACACGACTGGATATGACTGAAGAAACGGCATGCGTTTTAGGACAAAGCCTGGAGGTCCACTTGTTCCAAGTATTTCTCATGACATCGGCTTGAGCTCCAGGTGGATTGGAAAACAAAGCTGCAGTTCACAACAGCTTTCCGGCCAACATTTGCACCATTGTGCATGTGATTTCATCTGCAGGATACAAATCCAGAAGACCACCTCCTGCACTTTGAGGTTCCTCAGACATTTTTTTGTATCACTAAAAGCAAACTTTGAGATTTACTGCATTTTTTACCTCCTTACAAAACTTTAAGAACGAGATTATATATTGCCTGGTACCATTATTCACTTCTGGCAGGTTGCTCTTCTGCCTCATGAAGCAGTTTTTGCCTTTGCTAGGAAATAAAAGTCAGGAAGACGTCACATTGGTCTCAATGAACCCACACTGGTTGCCTATTAGGTTCTGCATAGACTGAAATGTTTTGCTTATGACGTTTTCTATACAACTCTGAGTAATTAGGCTCAGGCATATCGCATGGAAGTCGAAAAAAAAAACAAAATCAATACCAAACCAGGCAAGAAACATTTTTAATGAAAATATGAATTTAACAGTAGGATCATTTATAGCTCAATAGATGACTTGGATCACGCCGTGAGAGGAAATTGTGCAAAGTAATGACATCTGATATTCAACCTAGTGTTTGTTTAAATCTAGAAACCTGTGTTGGGTCCTTGAGGAACGTTACCCCTTTAACTGCTTAGCGTACAAGCTCAGATTAAGACCATTATGTTTTATCTCTTTTGCTCTAAATTTAAAATAAAAGCATCTAACGATTTTACAGTCTGGAAAATTCAGCATACTCACAAATCAATCAACAATTCAGGTTTAATCTGGGAAGGAAGGAAACAAAAGGATAGAAATTTCTGTGAATGTACAGGTTTCTTGTTTTCCACCTCAACCTGCTACTCCATTGTCTTTTTGCTATCATTTTTTCCCTCTCCTGCTCTCATTCCATGATTCAGTCCCACTCCTCCTCGTCTCGGTCTACGTCATCATCCCTCGGAGGATCCTGAAATTGGATGTTAGCTAACATGTCCCTCATGGCCACCATCAATCGGTTCACTTCCTGGTTCAGTTCCCGACCTGCACGTGCCACTTCCAGGTCATCCTCAGGCCTCTGTTCACCCTGAAATAAGAACAAATCTGTTTGAGGACGTTTCAGGACTTGTTGTTTCTCACTGCAACATTTTTTTGCCACTCGTGGATTTATATGTTGTTGTATTTCCTACAAACTAAAAAACAGCTGATAATTTACCAAATATTAATATTTACAGTATATATTGAAATACATACCATGCCTTTAAACTTCTTATTACATTTATTTCTGTCTGCTAGTTGGCGCTACACTGCTACTGTCATTGTTCTTATGGTACTGTTTTGCGCATCAACCATTAATGATGCAACAAAACCTCTATACACATAGACCTTGTGTTCACCTAATGGGCATCTAAACTAAGCCAAAGAATTTCATGAACTAAACCATTCTGTCTCCTGAAAGTCAGAGAAGGTGTATGTGAAGAGGAGCGATCACTCACCTGCAGGTTGAAGTTGGGTAACAAAGAGCGGAACAAGAGCGACAAAGTGCTCTCATTCGAGGCATTCGGATTCTGCCTAGAAAGGGTTGAACAAAAATCTAAATGAATATATCTTTCTTGAAAAATAATACACTACATATCCAAATAGACAAAAAAAAACATATAACGGATATAACACTTGAAATGTGTTGAAATTTGAATTCAATTTAATGTTGTAGTAAAACAACTCAGATTTCCTGTTATCAGTATGTTGTAGCAGCTATAAACCTAAAGTTAAAAGCTCAGCGTTATTAAGTCTCAATACCACCAAGCTGGTGCCATGGTCCCAGCATCCAAAATGTCTCCACTTTACTCTGTCCTCTACATCTGCCTTTTTTCAAATTAACATGAACCGTCTGTAAACCTGTCCATCACCACTGCAAACACGAAAGGGCTCAGAGCCGATCCTTGATGCACTTTCACCTCCACCTTAAACTAGTCTGTCACTCCTACTGCTCCACATACATGTCCTGCACCACCCTCACATACTTCTCTGCCACACTGGACTTCCTCATACAATATCACAACACCTCTCTCCACCCTGTCGTACGCTTTCCTGTGAGCTTGTGGACTTTAATAACACTCTTGTAGCTAAATTGAAGTCAGGTACTGATGTACGTGAGGTGAGGAGGCCTGGGGTGCGGTAAGGCCAAGCAGATTTGGGTTTAAAATTAATTATACATGTTAGAGTGTGTTTTTGGTTTAAAATTCATATTGATTTACAGAGATGGATGATCAGAGTTACATATGGAGACAAGAATGGTCAGATTTGTGGTCATTTGTTTGTGTTGCATAACTTTCAGCCACAGATAAATACAGATCAAAGTGAACAGGCCTTCTGTCCAAAACTTTGGGAAATTCCTCTCCTCTCCTTTAATCGCATTTGGTGGCACCGAGATGTTCTCAGGGAACAAAATCAATCTTTCAGCTCTTATTTAGCTTATTTACATGCATCACAAGACCAATTTATATGCTCTTTCTCGCTGTTTGTGTGTGTGTGTGTCTGTGTGTGTGTCTGTCTGTGTGTGTGTCTGTCTGTGTGTGTGTCTGTCTGTGTGTGTGTCTGTCTGTGTGTGTGTCTGTCTGTGTGTCTCTCATATACACACATGAGGAAAGAAAAGTGAGTCAATAAAAGTCTAAAAATAATGTATACTACAAAAAACATTAAAGGATCGACCCTGGTGTGAGGAAGGCAAGTAATCTTCAATCCTTTAAATTCAGGCTCAGCTCTACGTGCAGAATTAAATCACTCAGAAATGACAAAGATTTGTTTCTGCATTGTAACGTGGGAGTGAAGATGGCTGTACCTCTCCGGCCTGGTGTAGGAGACGACAGAGTCTAGAGGAGGAAGTGGATCGTAACTCATCACTGGTTGTGTGGTCACTTCCTGTGTGTATGGGTGGGTGGGTGGGGTTTTGAGAAATGGCATTAATGACACAAATGTATTTTAATACAGCATACAAACAAAATCAATAATGATGACACTGTTGACACTATAAATCTGTACTACTGTCAATATCTCCGTCATATCCATACCCAGCCCATTCTGTCTTGTTTTGTATATATGTATTATAGTATTTTATATACATATACTTATATTTTATGCTTCATAGTTTATACTTTTAGAAGATTTTAGTTATTCTTTTTATATTCTATTTCTATTTGCATTTCTTCAGTGTTATTCAGGTTATGCTGACTGTCATTTTTTTTAGGGCAAAAAGGTCAGATGGATAGATATATATATACTGTGTATATATATAAAACAAAATGTAAAAAATTCACCAGAGGCAGTGCAGACGTGGCCTCCTTAATCTCTGAAAGAAGTACGTGTCTGTGAATGTTCCTGGGAGCGCTTTGGTATCTCTGCTTCCTCCTGAATGTGAGAGAGAGCACGTAAAAACACACGCACACACACAAAACATTGCATACAGACACAAAATACACTATATGGACAAAACTATTGGGACATTGGACATGTCCACCCACATGTAGATCGTCTTCAAAATGTTAGAACTTAGATGGAGGTAGACGATCGTAGAGGACGCATTAAACTTTTCCCACCAACATCAGTACCGGACTTTACTAATTACTGAATGAATCTCATCCAAATCTCCACAAGCACCTTACCAAAAGAGTGGAGATTATTAGAAGAGAACATTTATTTAATATTAATAAAAAAAAATAAAAAATTCATAGCAATCTTATGGCTGGCTCTCTACAAATAGTCCTCATAGTGTAGGTCTTTTTGCTAAAATATTCTCAGCTCTGTGGCTGAGGAGTCAAAACCACTAGACAGTGAAAAAAGAGAGAATTCAAACACTTGCTAACAATGAATGCTGTGTGCTATTTAAAAAATGTTCAGCCAGAGGAAACATCATGTCCTTTTGTCCTTTTTAGAAACGATTTATTTAAAAAAAAATAATAATTCATAATAATATCCATAATTATTCCTTGTACACCTAATCACATGAGGGCCTAACTCAGGGGCCCAGCAGTAGCACTAAGCTTATTACTTGTTCTGGCAGTCTTCCACCAGTGGGTCCTTATCGTCGACTCTCCTCATCACCTCCCGAACGTTTCCCTCTAACCACAGCATTACTCCTGCCTCCTTCCACAGGCTGTGACAGCGGCCCACGTACAGACCCATGAGCTCAGACAAAGCAGGCGGCTGCCTAAAATAAGCAATTAACTGTTATTAATTGAATCTAATCTCAACATTAGATTAAAGACAGAGACAGCGAAGGCATGGATAGCTACCCCAAACGGCTCTTGACACCAAAGAATGCATGGGAGGACACGGTAGAGTCGGGCTGGACCGAGCACTGGTCCAACAAAGGCATCAGCACTGCAAAATACACACACACACACACACACACACACACACACACGGATACACACGCAGGATCAAAAGCTGTTGTGATATGCAGTCTCGGGTGTCATCACGCCATAATAACAGCATCAGCATGATCAAGTGAGGTAGTTTTGAGATCACTGAGAATCACGGCGAATTTAAGACTTTTTAAGGTGAGATAGAGTGATCATGTGATTGCTAAAATAAATAAATAAATAAATAATAATAAAAATAAAACAGATTTCCTATGGTCATGGTAAAAAAAAATTGGCCGGATACACGTGAAACAACAATGGTGAAATAGAAAAGTTACAAAATGTTATTTATTTATTTTTTTGTGCACCAACGCCGTACCACAGCACCTTCTGGAAGAACACTATTACTCAAGTGTGTGAGTTTGTGTCACCATGAATCAGAATGCCATTTAACAGTGTGTTTGTGTGCGTTTGTCACCTCCAGGAAAGAAGATGAGAGCATCCTGCAGCATCGTGTCAGATCTGAGCTTCATGCGCTGGCTCTCTTCAGGCGTCATCTCCTCTTGCTGACTCATGTGGTAGCAAGCGAGGGCTACCGAGAGGGCAAAGTTGGGCAGCTGGGAGAGATTCCGATGTACCTAAAAGAATTAACGAATATACCACATTATCGTTTATTGATCCAAAAATTCCCTTCACTAGAACCAAGAGACCCAAACCACGAAGATATGGTATGGGATTGGAGTAGAAGATCTCCTGCTATATTGCTATTAACCCTACTGAAGACCTTTGGGATGAATGTGAACACTGACTGAACCCCAGGCCTCCTCACCTCACCTACATCAGTACCTGACTT
This sequence comes from Silurus asotus, assembly GCA_024362625.1. Classification (NCBI taxonomy): domain Eukaryota; kingdom Metazoa; phylum Chordata; class Actinopteri; order Siluriformes; family Siluridae; genus Silurus; species Silurus asotus. The sequence continues at coordinate 863,959 of MU551741.1, forward strand.
TACTAACACCCCTTTGGGTGTGGCTGTATGAATCTTCACAAATCTCCATAAGCACACTCCAAAAGCTAATGGAGCATCTTTCCAGAAATGTGGATGATAATAACAGTGAATGGGAAATAAATGTGAAATAGGACCTTAAAAAAAAAAAATCTTATGGTCAGGCGTCCACAAACGTTTGTAGTATATGAATGATTTAAAAAAATTGTAAATGTAACTGTGGTGAAAGAGGAATAAAGCACTTCTAAAAACCCCGTGTTGTAGCATCAATCTGCTTCATCACATCGTCCAGTCGTTGATTATTTTCCTACATCATCACACAGACAAATGCTTCATTCTTAATGGGAAACGTGTCGAGATGAGATCCGGGAATGTCTTACCTCCCACTCATCATACAGTCGGATGAGAAACGTGTATTCCCGACAGCGCAGACACAGAAAATCCACCAGCAGCAGCATGCACAGAGGATCGTTATCCGGGTCCAGACTACGCACACAATGAGTCAGCAATCACAATATTAAAAAAATAAAAAAATTGTGCACACTTTCCTGATATTTACAGTCGATTAACAAATTAACCCATAACAAACAAGGTATAAAACAAAAACAAGTGTAAGAAATCCTTAAAGAGCTGTACCTCAGGATGAGCTTGCAGTACTCCAGAGCTGTGCGTGGACATCCTCTTTTCTCCAGGAACATCATGTGCTTGTAAACTGCCAGATAAAAAGCTCTGAACAGGAAGGAAAGATGGAGAGAGAGAAAGTGTGAAAAAAAAAATGTGGAAACAACTAGTCTTTTAAAAGTTTCTTTGGTTTCTCTGGTACAAACTCAATAAAAGGTTACAACACAAAAGAATATGACAGTGAATGACTGGGATCTAACTGAAGAACTTCTGTAAGAGGGAGAACATGAAAGAAGATATGATCTCACTCCCACAGTCACACATGGAGGTCCAAGCTTAATGGTTTGGGGTTGTTGTAGAGCAGAGAAGGTTGGAGACTTATTCCAGAAATTGAAAGGAATCATGAATCAACATGGCTCCCATTCCATATTTCAACACCATCTGGACTGTGGCTCATTGGAACCGACTTCACCGTACAACAGGACGATGAGCCGAAGCGTATGACTGAACTCTATAAGCGTTAGAGAGCAAACAGCCGTCCGGAGTGATATATATCATGTAACGACCTGCGCAGTCACCACAGCTAAATCTTATTCAACTGCTCGGAGATGAACTGGATCACATGTAAGTTTACAAAGAATTTCAGTTAATGTTTGGAGAAACAAACTGTCCGGATCCCGAGAGTGTGTAAAGCTGTTCTTTATGCTAAGGGAGAACATCTGGACCTCTATATATTTGTTTGTAGACAATAATATCTCCAAAATAAATGTAAAACATCTAACCATTTGTTTGCATCAGTTCCAAAATACTTTCATTTAAAAGTTAAAAAAACATTTACAATTATTCTGCTCAGTCGCTTGAGAGGTTCCAATAATTCAGGAGTTAATTAAAGCTTCTGTGGTGGTGTGTGTGTGCAATTTATTTTGGAATGCATCAGAAAAAAGGAACAATAAGAGAACTGTTGTGATGAGGTTCAAAGTCAGAGGAAAAGCAGATCAAACCTGTTCTCAGCTCTTCTGTAGTCCAACCTGCTGGTCCCCGAGGTGAGGCTGAACACGGAATGGAATGCACACTCGAAGTTGTACAGAGCCCTCTCTGATGACAATACACAAACAAAAACACAGCAATAATTGATGATATTGATCAATCAAAAGTAGGAATCAAAGTAAGAAATAAAAAGAGGAAATGATCTGATTCAAGAAAAGATGAAACAATGATGAGTGAAGAGAACATTCAGAACTAAGAGCTGAATCCTGCCTATCCAGGAGCACTCGCTTGCTCTTCAAAACCACTAACATACATACGTGTGTGTGTGTGTGTGTGTGTGTGTGTGTGTGTGTAAAGTCGGGAACTGATGTGGGGGAGGTGAGGAGGCCTGGGGTGCAGTCCCAAAGGTGCTCAGTTGGGTGGAGGTCAGAGCTCTAAAGCAGGACCTTTTCCATTCCAACCCATAATCTTCATATAGTCTGGGTCTCCTAGTTCAAATGAAGGGAATTTTTTATTCTACAACATCTGAAACATCTGATGGTTCATGTTTTAGAAAAGATAGTATTGTTAAGCCACATACCACAGGACACTCTGGGAATACATAAAATGCTATAGACAGGAGAGGATCCCTTATTATATTTAATATAAATAAATAAATAAATAAATAAATAAATACTAAAGAACTTAACAACTGGACAGTCTGGGAAATCAACTCCTCACTCAGTTTGATCCAGAAAAGCTGATTTAATTAGATAATCATATCACCAGTCAGCGAAAGACACCACATGCAACAAATTAAAGTCCTGTAGAAATGTACAAAGAGTCCAAATAAATCTGAACAACACAAGTTTGTGTGTAATCCATTAAAATACACATGGTTCTTTTTTTATTATTCACTTATTTTACTTAGGAATATTACGAACACTACCCCAACTACAACGAGAGACAAGACATTTTTTTACTATCCGGTCTGTCGGCTCCTTGACAAGATGGAGTGGTTCATAGACTCTTTATTAATAAGGGATTACAAGCAAAAACCAAAATGCCAGGTTCTTAATAAATATCGATTTGAGGCCATTTTCTCAAACCAAACGATTCTGTGAACTTCTGTCTCCAAGGTTATTTTTAACCGATACGTTCCATGAGGGCAGACTAAAAAAAAATCTAACTGTATAAGAGTTTTTGTGCGGATCTGAACATCAAAATTTAATTACATTTGGAGCAAATTGCATGATGTAATTATCCACTCTATGATAATTAGGTTAACTTGATGCAACTTAATAGCTAAGCAGGAATGTGGGGAAGTAAGAGTGGAAAAGAATGGAAAGGAGATATCTCACCGATCAGGTCTCTGGCCGTCTCCTGGTCCTCTTGTATGCGACACACGTCGGAGAGTTGGAGCAGAGAGTCAATGTGGTAGGGGTTAAGCTGTAGCAGGGCCTGTTTAGGGACAATCGTTTTATCGTCTTATATAATTTATAATGTATTCTGAGAAGCATAACGTACACAGGCCTTGATTTCTTTACCACGATATTATTAGGATCCATAGATTCCACAGCATCGAAGAACTTGAACTGGACTTGCTGGTAATCGCGACTGTGTTCAAACGCAAAGAAGTGAAGGCCGTCTTTTGCCTCCAGCAAATGCATAGAGATTCCTTGAGTAAGGGGAAGAATCAATCAGTAAGATTCAAGCAGACGCCATGTAGATATAATAATTATATACATAAAAGAATATACCCTATGAAACAAGTTTTTTTGAGAAATTTGTTACTACTAAATTAGATGCACGCAATTGTATAGAATGTCAGAAGACTGGAGGTTGTTATAAGTGCAAATGGAGACTAAATGTGGAATAGGGAGGAAAAAAAAAGCTGCATTAAACCCTAAATTCAGCCTTCATCACAAACCAACATACTACAGCGTACACATGAAACAGCGCACCGAACCTCCAATACGCCACATAATCATTGGACGATAAACAGCTCAGAAAGTTCTGTATCAGAAATAGTAATAAGAAACCAATGAATCAATTAAGATCTCCTGTAACCTCCATCCTCTAAACATCTACAGGCTTATAAAAATCTGATCACTCTCAGGTTTTACCTGGACGACTAAAGCGAGGCCATGTGTCTTTAGGGGAGGTCATCCATGTGCTGCGATGGAACTGTCTCTGTCTTTGTCTGGGCCTGGATACACACACACACACACACACACACACACACACACACACACACACACACACACACACACACACACACATGTAAAGGACCAACCATAAAACCCACTAAATGTAACAATGCACAAAATTCCCATTGTTTTCAACATTGAAGTGAAGCAGATTCTATAGCAATGCTTATAAATGTTTACACCTCCAAAAAGATGGGAACTAACCTCTGGTCTCCAAGCACAGCCCGAGCTCCAAAATACCTCTTTAGTTCAGTCTCAGGGTTAAGATTTCTACAAGACAGAAAGAAATATGAGATATTCTTAAAAGCTGAATAGACATGGCTTTAAATCTGAGCGCAGAAAAAGAAAGAATGACTTTTATTGGTGCTTTGAGTCCAATTCTCTCGTACTGAACACTGAATGTTCAACATGCACCTCATGGTAAAGAGTCTCTGAGGATTTGAGAACAAGGAACGTTGCTCTCCACAAAGATGCTGAGGCGATAAGAGGACCTGAAACTGAGTTACAGTACAATAGTCAGGGTTATACAGAGGTTTTCCAAGACGGGTTCCACTCAGAACAGACCTCCCAAGGGTTCATCAGAGAAGTCGAGATCTCATGCTGTGTGTCAGGTGCAGAAGCTGCTTCAAAAAAAAAAAAAACAGACGCATGAGTGCTGCAGCGTTGCTTTAGAGGTTGCAGAAGTGGACAGTCTGCGTGTCAGTGCTTAGATTAAACACACACACACACACACACTGCAACAAGTCGGTTTGCAGGCCGTCGTACCAGGAAGCCTCTTCTGAAGCTGCTCACAAAAAAGCCAGCAAAATCCCTGAAGACAACTAGTCCAAGAATGACTGGAAACATGTCCTGTGATCTGATGAGACTAAAATAAACTTGTTTGGCCCAGATGGTGTCCAGCGTGTGTGGTTTGGTGTGGTGAAATTGTGTCTTGCCTACAGTCAAGCATGGTGGTGGTAGCATCATGGTCTGGGGCTGCATGAGTGCTGCTGGTGCTGGAAAGCTGCTCTGATCAGAACAGGCTGAAGAAGTGTGTGAAGTCCTCGAAAGTGTCTTTGATAAAAACATATGTAAACCTGTATTTAAAATCAGACGATTACGTGCGAGGATGAAACCCTTACCTGTGTTCTACATAAAGCACAGGTCTGTGTCCTGAAACTCCACCATCCTCACTCTGAACAGACAAACTGTTCTCCTTCTCTATGCTCTCCAGCAACGCGTCAATGTCATCACCTTTTACTGGCTCCTCCTACAAACACGCACATATAAATACACATGTCCTGAAGAACCGGAAAGACACATTATAAAGAGAAACTTATTTCTCGAACTGGAATCAAATTTATTTGTAAATTATTCACACAGGCTTCAGATTTCTGTGAGATTTGGCTTTTGACTATGCTACTTAACACCCAGTTGACCGTTCTGAAAACCTTCGGCTTTACCAAAATGAGTGAAAAATAATATATATAAAAAAAAAAAATAACAACAACTGAACACAATCATACCGGTGCCTCTGCGGCAGGAGCCTTTTTTCTCTTCTTCTTCTTTTTTTTCTTATGACTTGCCTTTTCATTCGAGTCAGACTGAAAACGAAACAAGAACGCTAATCAGTGAAACTCTCCATCAAGATCTTTATGTCAAGTCTAAAACAACAACTGAATTTTAAAGTGCCTATAATATATAAAGAATAAACGCATTTGTTAACTGCAGTGTGTGTGTTTAAAAATTACACACTTTTTATTATATTTTAAGAAAACTATTATTTATAGTACTTTTATAGAGTAAAGCTGGACAACATTTAAATTATGATTCCGTATTTATGACCCGTAAATTTACCCAGAATCTGCTGTTCCCTATAGTCATGACGGATACATAACTACAGACGTGGAGCACAAGAGGAATCGCCAATGTTTTCATAATAATTGTAATATTCCTTGCAACCAGCAGAGGGCAGTAATATTACAAACATTTGCTTTAAATAATAAATTGGACTTCACTTAATAACGTTCTATTTACATAAAGTGATGACTCAAACATACAGGTTTCGTTACATTTCAAATTTTTACAGACCTTTTCTTGGTTTCCGGGTGCCGGGATGCTCTCCTCCTCGCTCTGCGTCTTGGTGTCATCCGGATCAGCAGCTTCACCAATCTGGAATTCAGTACACATGAACACAACCAAAGTAAAGAGAACCATTAAAAAAAATGTATAAAATAAAATAAAGGTAGAAGACAAGGGCAAGAGCTCAGAATATCTGTGTTGTACTGGAAACAAATATGATGTTTAAAATAGAATAAATTACGGAGCGTACAATAAACAGTTGGCAGCAAACACACTATATAAAGTTTGATTACACATATTTTTGACTCTATGGGACTATATACAATAAATGGACAAAAGTATGTGGACACCTGACCATAAGATTGGAACATCCCAAACTACAGCCACATTCGTAAAGGCCCTCTGAACAATGCCAGAGATATATTTTAAAGTTGTAGATATATATTATACTCATATCATATTGTATTTAATAATAAAGTTTGGCTTTCTAAACTTAAATGTCCCTGAGTTACTAATAAAGGTCGAGGCACCGATAGTTGCCTGTCGGTTATTGGCAAAAATCCATACCGATAGTTTTTCCGGCGGTCCGCTGTCATTACAAGAGCGGCCTCTAGCGGCGAATCACTGACACCACATGTCGTTTGTTTCTATACGTGAAACTGCGAGCTGCACAGAATGCGCTTTATTAAATTTCTTAGTTATTAATTGTGTTATTATATTTAATAATGAATAAATTATTATTTCATTTAGCACATTTTTGTGATTTAGTACTGTTTTTTTTTACTTCTGTAACAAAGTTCGGTACTATTTTACATTGAGTGTTATGCTTGTTTATTTTTTTTATATATAAACATAAATATTTTTATAAATCTGTTGATTAATCGGTTATCGGAAAGTACGATCCATCCAATTAATGCAATTAGTGTAAACTAATTAACTGATTGTAATTACATGCACGTACAAATCTTTGCGTTGTGAATTTAATATTTTCTACATATCTTTAAAATTATTTATACAATTATTTTTGATATTATCGATCAACACAAGGTTTGTATCTGTTTACACTTGAATACTAATAAACAGGGATTGAAACAGAATCAGAGAGCACTTGAAGGCAGCATGAAAAGAAACATGGCAGTGAAGGAAGTGTGTGTTAGACACTAGTTTATCTCTGACCAGTTCATAAATGTTGCTGATGTTTTTCTGATTTTTGTTCTTCTTCTTCGCTTTCCGGTTGGTGCTCCCTGTCGGCTGTAAGACTTCATCATCCTCCTGCTCTCCTTCACCTTCCTCCTCCTCTAAATCCCTTCCTCGACCTTCCACATCAGTCAGTTTCAGGTCTCGGATGTCTATGTCCTCCTGTCCGCGCTGTTTCCCCTTCAGTCTCCGCAGCGATCGGCTCGACATTTCCACACAAACCGGCTCTGAACAGCTTCTGCTGGGCCAAACAGAAGCACGACCACAACACACGCCTCTGATTGGACGCCCGTGCGGAAGCACTTGCTCCTCCAAAGCGGACGCTGCGTCATCATTAAGCGCGCAGATTTTGCTTCCGGGATTGTGAGGCGTCCCGCATCTCTGAATTACGATTGGTCGTTTGCTGACAAAGATATCCAATAGTAACAGAGTGGGGGCGGGGTTTAAATAGACGTAAAAAAAAAAAGAACTTGTACTTCATATTATTGTCCACTAGAGTGCATCGCGGTGCAGTTTTTCAATAATCCAAAATATTTGCACGCGTCCAAAAGTATGTGGACATTTTTTGATAGATATAATCTATCTTTTTAAATATCTATCTGTCAGACAAAAATGAAAAAAAAAGAGAGAGAGAGAGAGAGAGAGAGAGAGAGAGAGAGAGATATCGAGGAGACCTGGGGTGGTTCCAGTTCATCCCAAAGTTGTTCACTGGGATTGGAGCTCCAGGTTCTGTGCAGGCCACTCAAGATCTTCCTCTCCAACCAATGCAAAGCATATCTTCATATCTTCATGAAGATGCCTTTCTGCACAGATTGTACACACTGTCATGCTCAAGGCATGGGTTTCATTGATGAGAAGTTGTAAAACTACAGCACAAGACATTTAACACGATTGTACACTTTTAACTTTGTGGTACAACCACATAATTGTGATGGTCAGAAGGACACATACTTTTAGCCGCACAAAATACCTAAAAATGAAATGAGTCACCTTGATATGAAACCATCAGCTGTGACACTAAACTAACAGAGGAAGTTCTGAAGGAACTCAAAAGTTAAAATTCATAGAAACGTCTGTCAACAACTGAAAGGTTCAAGAATGTTTCTGATCGCAGGTTCTGATATTTCACATGAATAAAACGATCACAAACCGATCATAAAATGGTTATTACTAACCTTAGCTTTTATTCATATTCATTGTTTGGATATTCAAACCTTTTTTATGGGTCCAACTTTTCATCTTTGATTATTCGTTTAACATTACTCCATCCATCCCAAATGTAGGAAGCACAGATATAATGAAAAAAAACACTGATTCAAACATTAACAAATTTTGCCACAAATCACTAACAATCGCTCATCAGTAAGCCTTTTCTGGAGACAGAAGCCACCATATAATGTTTATCATTGGAGGAAATTTGTCTTCCATGAAAAAAAAAAACTTCCCAAACTTCTTCATGTTGTGAGATTTGTGTTCATATGGAGCTCTCTCTTTAATTTGGAGTACAAATTTTAATGTTTTAAATCTTGGAATTTCCAGTGCAAAACACAAAGACTGTCTCCGTCCTGCAATATTCCCAATGCTGAATTAGGATGTGTGTGTTAAAAATCATTTATCATTAGTTATTGTGGTTAAATAGCTTTTAAAGGTGTGAGGTTTGCCTTAGGTCTTACAACAAGTCCTTTGTGAGTGTGACAAGGACTTGCAAATCAACCATGAAATGGTTAGAGGAAGTGTGTGTGTGTGTGTGTGTGTGTGTGTGGTGTGTGTGTAAAAACACGCAAATAAACCATGAAATGTTTAGAGAGAGTGTGTGTGTGTGTGTGTGTGTGTGTGTGTGTGGTGTGTGTGTGTGTGTGTGTGTGTGTGTGTGTCTGTTCTTCCTTCTGGTATTGAAATAAGATATATGTTTTCAGTTACACCATTTGACGCTAGAAATTTCTCTTTATTCATATAAACTACACATTCTCAAGGTCATTCTCTCTCTCTTTTTTTTTATTTTTTTATAAAAGCCAACGCATGCATGCCCCCCACCATCCCCCCCCAACCAGGCTTCAAGAGAGCAATAGGGGCAGAAGTGAAATGTTACTAATGTGATTTGCTTAACACAAAAAAAGCAGTTTCCTTTTTGCTAAATATGTGATGCGAAACCCATTTCACCACTCCGGTCCATCGGCCTCAGGTTGTTTCATGGCCTACGTGCTGCTGTAAAAATAGGAACGAAAGGATTTCCCCATCTTTTGCAATTTGGGTGAAATAAAGAGAATGAAGAAAAAAAAAAAAAAAAAAAAAAAAAAAAAAAAAAAAAAAAAAACAGAAGTAAAACCTAAACCCTGGTGTATGTTAAAATTCGGAGGGAAATGGAGATGTTTACCAAAGACGTGCTCACTCTTTTGTGAATTGTATTGTCTAAATTATGATGGAATGAAGATATTAAATATAAGTTTACTCTACAGGTTTACAAAGATTTTCTAGTGTGTACTCTGTTGATGTGGCGGCCATCTTGGGGTTTTTCTTTTTGTTTTCAATGAAAGAAAAAAAGTTTTTGTCTATTCTTATAAAGCCGCCTCAGATACTTACCCATTATTCTATGAGATGTCAAACATAATTGTCAAACGCCCAGACATTTATCCACTAACCACCCAAAGTGATTGTCTCTTTTCACATTCATGAACATATTATAAGCATAAAAATATTTATTACAACTTAAAAAAAAGAGTTACATAGTTCGTTCTACAGTTGTGTATATATATATATTGTTCTCTAAACAGCGTAGATATTCAAATATAAAATACTTCGTAATAATATAAATACACTGACAGATTGATTACATACAAGCAATTGGCATTTACATATCAGATTATTAACCAACAGTACGATTTGCCTTCATTTTGTTTTGTTTGCTGAAAAAGGTCTCGAGTTTCAGTCCTTTTGGTTATTTTTCCTCCTCATACACCCCTCAATCTGGTGTGTTTGAGCAGAAAAATGGTCTGGGATGACATGCATACTGGCATTTTCCCATGAAAAGTAATACTTAGATATACAGTGTACAATTGAGTGCGAGAAACTGGTACTAGTACTTCCTAGGTTTCTGGATTTGCAGCAGATCTCACATCTTCATATCATCTCAATTAATAATCTTAAAAGTTTGCACCCCGTTTTCACAACCCTAAGATAATTTATTTCAATTTGCTTCATTCAAATCTTCAACCAGATCAAACTCTGAAGTAAAATCCTTGTAATAAACATCTTTCTGGCTTCATGATTTTGATGTAAGGTAGGGGCGTGCAAACTTTCGCCCTCAATTGTACAAAGCTATATAATAAATCATCTCCATAGTGCAACAGAAGCAGAGTAATCAGTGTCAGAACGCCTTCTTATGAAGTGTCTTATAAACACTGTAATAAAAATATACAGTAACACGACATTACGGCGTCAAAACCTTACAGAGCTCAAAATGTCATTTATCTAGACAAAATCATTCAGTAGTCAGGTGTGTGTGCATGTGTGTGTGTGTGTGTGTGTGTGTGTACAGTCCTCTCTTGGTATGGCAGCTGAACGAGAATCTGTACAGGGTAGGGATTTGGTCATTCATTGTTCGTCTGAAGTCACATTTGCGGGATTGACGTAAGACGCAGCCTCGAGATCGTCTACTCTCTTCCTGCGCACTTCAGGAGGAGGGCGTGGTGGCGGGTTCTGAGGAGGCTGTTTGATGCTTGGCGGGACGCGTTTGCTGGGTTCTTCTTTCGGCAAAATGGGTTCCCAGTGCTCACCATGAATGGCAGCCTGTAGAGCAACAGAGAAGAGAGATTTATAGCAGCATTCAATCAGGCGTTAGTAAGTAGGATGACCTACAACCTCCTGAGCACTCCTGAGAGCCACAATGTTGGAGCAAAGTTAGATCAATGGCTAGAGATCTGGACTACCATAAGAAGATTCGGACGTTGAATCCCTGTACATCTAAGATTCCAGAGCAAAGCTTCAGCTTCGGATAATAAGTGGATGTTAAGGAGGTGTTTTTAGTGTATTTCTGTCAATTTTTTCAAGTATGTGGAGAAATATGTGGACTAACACATAATATTCTACTCTTGACACCACTTCATGTCAGAAACACGTGCCGTTCCTCTCAACTGTAAAGTGAAAACATAAATGAGAAGCTGTGGTGAGGGCACAAGTTGAACCAAACGATTCTGGTGAGATTATGTGCATGTAGGAGAAGGGAGCAATAAACGGCATCCGTTATGCAAACAGAGTTCTGATACATCACTACTTCTATTCGGAAAAGAGAAATTTTGTATTTTTACACAAATAACATGAGATTAGTAGTTTTACTCTTGTAAAAGAAGGCAAATATAACAATGTACAAGACTTATGCTTCTAAATCCATGGCCAGGAAGTTTGTCATTTGAGCCCCTGAGTTGTTTAGTATTTAGCAGGAAATTCTGAAATGTCTGTCAAGATTTGTTTAAGGTTACACTAGTGATATTTAATCTGTAATATAAGTAGCCTCTGTCACAACAGTACCCACTTCCCAATGTCCAGACAAACCCTAAAGTTCAGCCAGGACTTCTCATGAATCATCTCTATATTTAGCTTCCTGGTTGAATTCATAAAAATTTGTCTTTTTATCAATTCACACTCACACTTTACTAAAGAACAATCACAATTTATCAGCAATTCTGTCCAGGTTTCTTACAAAGCACCGTTTTTTTTGGTCTTCATAATATAGCAGATCAAACAGTCTGTGTCTCCAAAGTTCACACCCTGAAATGAATGTTGCCTTTGTTTCAACGATGATAGAACCTCGAAATTAAATTGTAATGAATGGACATTCGGTGTTCGGTGTGGATGAGGACGGTTCCTCTCAAGGATTCTTCCTCATGCCACCTCAGGGAGTTTATTCTATGCCACAGTTACTAAAGAACAATCACAATTTTTCAGCAATTCTGTCCAGGTTTCTTACAAAGCACCGTTTTTCTTTTTTGGTCTTCATAATATAGCAGCTCAAACAGTCTGTGTCTCCAAAGTTCACACCCTGAAATGAATGTTGCCTTTGTTTCAACGATGATAGAACCTCGAAATTAAACTGTAATGAATGGACATTCGGTGTTCGGTGTGGATGAGGACGGTTCCTCTCAAGGATTCTTCCTCATGCCACCTCAGGTTTATTCTATGCCACAGTCACCACCGACTCACTCTTTAGCGATAAACTTATTATAAGGAACAAACCTATAGGCACTAAACTAACATTCTTTTCTAACACTTTATATCCTAATAATTTCTGAAAGTGTTAAAAACGAATAAAAATGAATCGAATTACATTTTGTATTTCTTTAACTGTAAAACCTTTCACAACGTGTGCACAAGAAGTGTTAGCATGTGACAACTTTAGACCACGGTTTCACAATTTCTGGATGGAAAGCAAAACACGCACAATGAGAATGAGAATTAATAAAGGAAGATTTACTGTATAACATGAAATAGAACTTTTTTGATAGTTCGGTTTTAAATTCGGTATTTATTTTCACTTTCATAATTTTAAGCAACACGTTCCAGTTAAGCTGAGTGAGGATATAAATGCTCTTTCTTGTAACCAAATTATTATCATTATTATTATTATTATTATTATTATTATTATTATTATTATTAGATCTGGCTAGGCAGTTCTGTTAGCTGTACATCAAGCAAAAGGTGTAAATTCCAGATACAGTATGTGTGCTAATAAATGTGTGTGTGTGTGTGTGTGTGTGTAAGGAAATTCCTGAGATGTATTAATCATTTCTTTATTTTAGTTTCCTTCTTTCACACTGAGGCACATTGTATTACCATTTCCCATTCCAGTAAGACATTTGGTAGTGCGATCTACAAGATTAAGAAGGGAATTCTAGACAAAACACCGATAAACCAGAAAGGTTACTCACAGACAGGTAGATGAGGCTGGCTATTCCCAAACACACACAGCCCAAAACTGTAGCGAGCATAAAACCTCCAGGAACACTGAGCCTGTGAATGTAAAAAAATAATTTCTCACCTGGTGTCAAAGGCATTTGTGTTGTTTTATAGCGTGAATGCATTGAGCACAGGATTTGACTTACGCCGCAAGAAGTATCGCTCGAACGTAGTAATTTCTAGTCAGGGGCCCGAATGCCTTCACACACACAGTGAAGCAATACTGACCACTGAAAAAAGAGAGAGAGGGAGAGAAGAAAAAGAAAACGCCTAAATACCTTTTACTTCCTCATGATAGACATTTATATATACCAGATTTATTATAGATAAGCTTGCATCCACAAAGATACAGTTAAAATGCTTAATACAGGTTTTCTAGAAAAATAAACACTAAATTTCTCTCAAATATATTTCTATTATTCAGAATTTGAAGAACCTACACAAGAGCGGGAGATTTACTAACCAGGAAGCAGCATTTACCACGCTTATGATTATTTCTAAGTGTTTTATTATTAGCCTTGAGTGACATGTTTGCTGCTTCAGCAACCACGAAACATCTGCGAACTTAAACACGTAACAAATACAGGTTTCATGATCTCGCCTATTATATCTATTTCCTGGAAAGATATACAGTGTGAAGCACTTACGTTCTCCCCATACTGGTTCCTTTGGCTCTTTTGCTCCTCGGATACTCCAGCAAACACACAAACACACCCGCAGCTCTGCATCTCAATTAAGGCCAGTGAACAAAATACATTCTGGTGTACGATTGAGCATTTATGGTTAATTACTCAATAATAAGCATGAAACTATTTACAAAGGTGTGGGTGAGTTCATAGAGAAAGGAATGTAGGCCAAAGTTTGGACGCAAGTACCTGCACCAAGTCCTGGATTTATTCAACAATGGACTTGATTTATTTTAAAGATTTAGAAGCATAGTGGTGGTAGTTTAGTGGAAAAATCGTTGGAAATCACAGCACCAATTACCTACCATTTCTGGGCTCTTTAGAAATGCCCTAAAGAGTTGTATAACAAAGGTTGGTCGCTCTAGATAACAGCGTCTACCGAATACGTTATTGCTTAGATATTTTTAGTACCACATGACTTTCCTAAGGATAATTTTCACATTTTTTGTATTATCAATACATAAATATTATGTTGACTACCCTAGAAGACTGGACTGAACCTATTTAACTGGCAAACACACTCATTTTGTGTAATAATTAGTGAAATTATTGCTAAAAACATGTTGAAGCATGAAGTAGAAGGATACATCCCGAAAGCAGCATACTGCCAGTCTCTGAACTGACCTGCCACTCCTACGATGCCACCGGTTAGGTAAACTGGAAACAGGGAAGTTGGAAAGAAAAAAAACATTTATTCCCAACTGCACTTCCTTATAAATATCACAAAAGATAAGACATGCCTGAGAATAACCTGGAATAACATCCTGCTGGGTTGTGCAGTAAACAGCTCACCTTTATCCAGGTGTTAAAACACCACACCTGCATTTCCATTACTTTCCATTACTATACTCTGGATCTACCAGCATGATGGTTACAACTAATACATCTGAAAGTCCGGAGTGGTCCTGCTGGAGACATGGTTTTCTCCTTCAATCTCAGCTACACATTACAGACCCAGCAGGATTGAAACATCTAGAAAGTTTTGTTTACTTACTGAGTCCAGCCGCCAGTGCTTGTTCATTAGCCCACATGGCCCACTCGATCTTTCCCATTGTCGCTAAAGTGTTTTGGAGAGCACCGATCTGCTGCTTCCTCCTGCCACACGACCGCACAGCGCTTTCAACACGCACCTTAAACTCTTCTGCTATTAAAGAACAAAGCGGGGCGTGGCCACGGCGCTCAGGCTCCGCCCCCCCGGGGAACTAGTCACGTCCTCTATACTTGCTCGAATCGAGTTACTGCAGTCTCTGAGTTTGTAACTCACTTACTTTATCTCTCTGTTAGTTTTCTCTCTGACTGACAGTCAGTTTACCTCCTGTCAATTACAGATTTATTGGCACCCTGGAAAAACATGATCCTATATAAGGAGCCATGAACAATAGTTTAGAGCTTTATTATACAAAAGATCTGTCTGTCTGTCTGTCTATCGATCGATCTGTCTGTCTGTCTATGTTTGTATGTATCTATCGTTTGGTCTGTCTGTCTGTCTATCTATCTATCGATCTATCTATCTATCTATCTATCATCTGTCTATCTATCTATGTATGTATGTATCTATCAGTCTGTCTGCCTGTCTGTCAATCGGTCTGTCTCTATCTATCTATCTATCTATCTATCTATCTATCTATCTATCTATCTATCTATCATGTATGTATGTAGGTATGTACCTATCTATCTATAATCTATGTATGTATGTATGTATGTATGTATGTATGTATCTATCTATCAGTCTGTCAATCGGTCTGTCTCTATCTATCGATCAATCAATCGATCGATCGGTCGGTCTGTATCTATCTATCTATCTATCTATCTATCTAGCTCACTTTATACATTTAAGCATTGCAGCACTTTATTACACAATACCTCAATCTTCTATATAATTGAACAAATGTCTATACAGTAATCAGAAATATTTGGTTTATTTTCAGTAAGTGAAGGCAAATTCTTTGCACTTAGTGTCTGTCTGAAGTGTCTAACCCATGGACTCATAAATGCTGAGTTCCCTTTTTTTTTTTTTATTGAAATTTTGCCAGGACTTTACCACAGCCACCTTCAACTTTTGCTTGTTTGCCATTCAGCCATTTAAGGGCATTTCCCATCTGTACTTTGACGGACCGATTCTATCTGTTTTGCCGTATTTGACTGGATCTGAGTGGGAACTATATCTTTGCATTCTTCAGAGTTCATTCTCTGATGTCTAGCAACAGTCACATCATCAATAAACACCACTGACCCAGTTCCAGTTTTACACGCCCGTGTTGATATTGCTTCCACCATCTATTATAATTTTTATTACCTGATTATCAGAGTGGAGGTAAATAAGGGCAGACACTTTGATAAAGAAAGCAGCTACAAAACAAAAAGTCATATGAAAAAAACAGACACCATCATGTGATCAGTACATGTATTTTCAAATAGCATTTTTTTCAAAATCTAGAAAAATACTTTGACAGAAATATTTATGCAAAAAAGACAAGAAGGTAAAAATTCTGGGCACAAAAATGCATACAGAAATTGTAATTATTATTGATAATAATCATAATAATTCTTAGTGTAAATCATTTATATTTTAATTGCTTTTTTACTCTGGGGAAGTAGATATTCTGCATCAAGCCCATTTTCACTCAGGTAGCTTTCTTGGGAAGTCCATCTGTACCTAAAAGGTGAAGGGTTGGGTCGTCTAAAACACAAGGACCAGGGCCAACCTGAGGAACAATAAAAGAAAAAATGACTTTATGTCATGTGAGATGTCGTGGTGAGTAAAGGTACAGTTACACCCTGTAGATATGCATTTTAATTTACTCACCCCAAAACAGTATGAACTTCTAATTCCCAGGTTTAAAAACATTCCAGTATCAATTCACGTCTGACCTCCGTAAAGTTCAGTGAACTTTCTTGCCTCACTTGCTTCTGTCTGCACTGAACTGAATTTTACGGTTTTTGAAAATGAATGACTTGCAGACCTTTTGTTTCACAGCACCACTGTGGTGTGTTGAAACTAAACAACAATGTGAGATGGTCTGAAAAACCCCTTCAGATGGTGACATTTCAACATTTTCTCCTACATGCTTGAAAAACTGCAGACTTTCTGAAGTAAAAATTTCTCCTTCTACGTTCTTTTGATCTCACCCAAACGTCTTGAACGTGAGAAATTTTCATTCGTAAAATTTATCCTAATTTTAATCACTGGCACACTGGAAACTATTTTTTTATTTGATTTGCTCTTTTTTTTTTTATATGCATTAAATAATTTGCTTTACAATATTAAAAAATAAAGTAAGTAAATCCACTTAATCATCAGTGTCAACATCTCATTCTCTATAATCACTGTTCATTCTTATATTGTTGGTGTGAGAAATTGATTCTTTAAAAATGATGTAAAAAGATTTATCTAAAAAATATATTTTGGTCACAATTGGAAACTTCTAGAAATTCAAGTGAACATGAAGTTTTTATGAGCTTTTTTTACCCATCTTACCAAGGGTGCCAATAATTCTGGAACTAACTATATACCCCAACAGCTGAAGTTGCTTTAATTTTCCAATAAATTATGAAATAATCTAAACACTATAAAGGCGTGTGTAAACACTCTGATGATGAAAAAACAGATGACATTATCCACCAGCTTGATTGACATGTGACATTCATTGTGTGAGGAAATCACACTCAGCCAGAGGTCACCATATTCATCTTTCTGCAGAGTTTTCCTCTGATGGTAACAGTCTCTGAATGAGAGTCTGCTGAACTTTAGAAATGTAATAGAAATCCAGAGCAAGGTTATAAAATAAACAAAGGTACTCCCACACTTTATCTTTGATTTTTGTCAAAATTCAATCTCATGTTCCCAAATAAATGTCTCCACTCTTCTGGGAAGGTTGTGGAGATTTTTTCCCATTCAGCCACAAGGGTGTTTCGAAAAAAATAATATACTAATGTAGGTGAGGTGAGAAGACCTGAGGTGCAGTCAACGTTCACATTCATCCCATTGGTCTTCAATAGAGTTGGAGTTCTAAAGCAGAAGATTTTCCACTCCAACCCAAGCATATCTTCATGGAGCTGGTGTTGTGCATAGGGGCAAATGAAGGCAAAATGTATGCATCCTCTACCATTGTATGCTTTCAACTTGGAGGTTTGGAGAAGAACTACATATGGCTGGAACAGTCAGGTTCAGTCCATATACTGTATCATCATTTACATCGTTTACATACGGCAGTTGTTTGTGTTTAAAAACATCTGATGCGAAAACAAAGATCTTTTGACTTGCTATTCACGGATCTTAGTCGTGTACCTTAGTGCTGATGACGTAGCTGATACCTCCCGGGCTCGTCTCCATGCCGACGTCTCTGATCAGCTCGTCAGACAGCGAGGCAGAGGGTACAGGATGTCCTTTTACAAACCTGCAGTTAGAAAACATTACACATCATGCAATCATTTTACAACAATGCACAAAAGGGAACTGAACATAATCCTGGTGAACAATAAACAAAATAAAGGACTTACTCGCCACCGTTAGATTCTGGAGGAAAGAAATGGCGAACGGTCTGGATAAATTCGGGCACGCTGTCACGCAGGAGGAAGATCACCGCGTTAGGTCCTGCATCAAAAGTGTACGCCACCTGAAGTATTTAACAGATAAGAAAAAGGCAATCAAAAATAATTCAGACCGGTGCTTAAAACAACATGTATGTCCTAAACCTCTACAAAACCTCATTTTTGGAATTCTTTTCTTGCATTCTACGGGTTGAACGAGGAAAAAAAAAGCATAACAAAAATGTGTGTGTGTGTGTGTGTGTGTGTGTGTGCCGATAACTGATTATTCAACCGATGGATACCGGATAAATACAAACAAACAAACAGAGCACTCCATGTAAGATACTACTAATCTTAATTACAAAAATATAAAATATAAAAAAAAAAAAAAAAAAAAAAAAAAAAAAAAAAAACTTATAAAGAAAAAATTGACTTGCTATTCACGGATCTTAGTCGTGTACCTTAGTGCTGATGACGTAGCTGATACCTCCCGGGCTCGTCTCCATGCCGACGTCTCTGATCAGCTCGTCAGACAGCGAGGCAGAGGGTACAGGATGTCCTTTTACAAACCTGCAGTTAGAAAACATTACACATCATGCAATCATTTTACAACAATGCACAAAAGGGAACTGAACATAATCCTGGTGAACAATAAACAAAATAAAGGACTTACCCGCCACCGTTAGATTCTGGAGGAAAGAAATGGCGAACGGTCTGGATAAATTCGGGCACGCTGTCACGCAGGAGGAAGATCACCGCGTTAGGTCCTGCATCAAAAGTGTACGCCACCTGAAGTATTTAACAGATAAGAAAAAGGCAATCAAAAATAATTCAGACCGGTGCTTAAAACAACATGTATGTCCTAAACCTCTACAAAACCTCATTTTTGGAATTCTTTTCTCGCATTCTACGGGTTGAACGAGGAAAAAAAAAGCATAACAAAAATGTGTGTGTGTGTGTGTGTGTGTGTGTGTGTGTGTGTGTGTGTGTGCCGATAACTTATTATTCAACCGATGGATACCGGATAAATACAAACAAACAAACAGAGCACTCCATGTAAAATAGCACTAATCTTAATTACAAAAATATATAAAAATAAAAAAATAAAAAAATAATTTAAAAAAATCAATACTGTATGATGATCAAAATGTGCTTGATATAGAATAAAAAAAAAAAAAAAACATTAATGAATATAATTACATAATTAAAAAATTAAATATCCGTGCAGCGTGGCATTTCACGTGAAAACATTTATTATTTATTTATTTTTGGACAGAAATAGTTACGGGGTTATTTAGATTTATAGTGTACTGAAAATACCTTCTATAAATAAATAAATCGATTCTGGGGAATGAAAAAGAAAAGCCCTTTGCTACTAAGGGTGCCAATAATTCTGAAACTGACTATAAAGCACTTTAGATGCATGAAACACAGAAGTTGTATGTGTGCTATACAAAAAGCTGTCTGTAAGATTTTGTTCGGAATTTATGAATTATAATTAGAGTTCGAATGAGTCATTGGATTTGCAGAATAATTGGCACCAATTGTTAATTGCTGGAACTATCAGCGATTGGAAAAACTTAAATAAATAAATAAATTCTTTGAACAGAGTTGTCAAAGTTGTAATCTTGAGAACCAGTGTTGATTTATTCATTGATGGAGACTCAAAGCACTTTTGTAAGTCGCTCTGGATAAGAGCGTCTGCTAAAGGGTGCAAATGTACATGTAAAATCGACACCGATAGTTTTTCCGGGTTGCATTACACAGAAAAAAGCGTCCTCAAGAGGCGAAATGCTGATGCCATGTGCAGTGTCTTTTTATTTATTTTGAATGTAACGTTTTTTATTTATTTAAAGTGGGACTTTTTGTTTCAGTTTGAATGCATGCTTTTCCTCAATATTTAAAATGTCAATAATTTATTCATATTTATTTTCTTTAGCACATTTTCATGAATCGGTACTGTTTTTTTTTCTGTAATAAAGTTCAGTACTATTTTACATGGAGTGGTGTATGTTTTTAATCCAGTATTCATTTTAAAAATGCTGTTGATTAATCGGTTATCTGCAAGTATGATCCAACTCACAGCAGCTACTGGTTATTATTGGACTTGTGAATGTAATTTTCTTGTTGAGAATTTCAAAATGACTGCAGCCCAAATATAGAAGACTTTCCTACTCACTCTGGTTTCTCCATAATGCTGATTGTAGCGATGCACCAGGTTTATGACTTTGCGTGAAACGTCATTGAGGTAGAAGATGGGTGGGAACGTATCCAGACAGGTGGCGTGAAACTGGTTGCTGTCTTTCATGGTGAGTTCAGCGAACGCCGCAAAGTCACGCTTCCGAATGGCCTCGATCATATCGTCCATCCGAGCGGGGACCACGCTGTCCGCACGGTGCTGTAAAGAGCAAATATATCCCAAGCTCTCATCTTTACAAACAAAAAGAGTTTATTTCAATACTAACAGGCTGAAATTGAGGCAGAGTTTAGCGTCCAAACCTTCAGCAGTTTGCTCGTCTGTACGCTCGTCTGCATGCCTGAAGTGCTTGCAACGGGCTTCCGCTCTGCACTGACCTGAACGGAGAGGAAAAATCGAGCTTTAAAAATTTTTAAACAGTTTATCGATTCATAAATTGTATATTTAATTAATAATTAAGGCTTTGATCTGATTAGTGATGTGAATTAATACAATTTGAAAGAAGAAAAATTCATTGAATCAAATAGAAAACTTAAAACATCATGCAGAGCTTCCTGAATGTATAAGTCAATAAAAAAATAATAGGAATTAATATAATTATTAGACCTTCTAGTCCTTTATGGTTTTTGAGACACGTCCATGTTCCTTTTGAAGCTGCATATTATACTCAATCTACTATACTGTATTTTATTAGATCAAAGATTGTTTAAATTAATTACTTAAATAACAATATGAATTCAACATTTTGTAATTACAAATAAAGACGGATCATTTCAGTTCCTTCCTGAAATATTATTCATAGGCATACATCTAATGTGTGAATCCAAGTATTCAATAATTTAATAACTGAAAAAAAAACAAAAAAAAAAAAACCCAAGTTTCAATGTTTGGTAGGACTCACAACCAGGACGAGAACCCGGAGCTCAGGCCAGTGTGTCTCTGGTGCCACCTGCTCAGCCACGCTGTCTTTCCCGTCCTGTCTTTCGCCCATCTTCCACTGCACAAAGCCTCCATACATACTCCTGCAGGCGCTGCCCGATCCCTGGCGTGCCACCACCGACAGCTCCGCGTCCACACCGAACAAACGGGACAGCGAGTACACTAAGAGAGACACGGACACGTTACGGCAAGAAAAACACTCATAACAAAACATGTAATAAGCATGTAGAGATCATACTTAAGATAAGAGTGGAATCAGACTCACAGAAATTTTAATTAAGAAGTAAAAATTTTTATAAAAATGAATAAAAATCAGACAAATGGAAACCATATGCATACATACAAACCTAAACCAGGGCCATTCTAACATCAATACTGTAATAAATTACAATATTATAATACACTTCTTAGAGATATAACATACAGAGAACATTAGAATTATTATTATATTATTAGTGCATTATAATTGATCAGAGGCAATTTGATATTTGTACAGAACCTTTCAATTTGTAATGTAAAAAATAAAAATATCCTTCTTTTTTTTAGTTTCTGTAGACATCACAGGCAATTGTTTAGTTTTATTTTAATGTATTAAAATGACAACAGTAATTAAACACTCGTTTCAAAATTTTATGGAGATAAAAATGTTTTCCAGAAGCGTAATAAATGTAATATTTATGACGTACGGTTCAAAAAGTAATAGTTGAATAGATTAATTAAGGGATAGATTGTGGGATTAATTTATTAAAAAAATAATAATAATAATCACTTTGCCCAAAAATAATGATATGCTGAGAAACTCCATAATTTTTTTATTTCCCAATGGTAATAATTTTTCTGGAGCTGACTCAAGAGCTTCAGCCGAAGTTTCAGTGCGAAATACAGAAGTAGTACATGTATATATTTGGGCGTATATGTATAATATACCTCCTTTCACCATCACCCCAGTACACATGGAGCCAAACACATATTTAACATATTGCTATTTAATGTAAACAGGTTTTCTAATGCACTTCTGGTTAGATGCTAACTGCATGTCATTGGCTCTCTACATGTACTTTGCACAATGACAATACAGTTGAGTCTAATCTAAACTAATCTAATCTAATTTAGTGATTATGAACTTACCCAGGCAGGCATATCCGGCTGCAGAAGACGCCAGCCCAGCTGCTGTAGGGAAGTTATTCACAGAGCAGATATGCACCCGATGAGAAAGCGTGACCTCGGCATTCGGGTCTTCATCGTTACGTCTTTTCCGCGCTAACCTTCGAACTGGTCGAGAACAGAACAGAATAAAAGGGACATTTTTTTATTTTACAGGGTGTCACAGCTTGCCTGTATTGTTCTGATATTTTGTGTGCCGTTTGAACAGAAGCGTACTCTCACGAAGACATGACTGCAATCTGGGCTGCTTGATGTCTTCTACTTTGCCGTTCAGCCAGATGCGGTCCTCCTGAAAATTTCTGCTGCATGCGACTGTCGTGGTTGTTTTAAGCTGGAAATGGAAATGATTGGATCAGTATTTTTTTTTTTATATTTACAGCTGCATGAACTTCAGCCGCATGTTTATGCAGCCTTCAGGAGCTAGTAAAAAAGATAATACACAGGATGCCAGATAGTGGATTATAAAAACAATTTTACACTTTTTTGATGCATGTTTGAAAACGAAAAGAGAAAAAGCTTTCAAAATGAAACAGAAGAAAGAAACGCATCATTGTGAATTCCTATGCAAACTTCTCCCCTGTTACATATTTAAATTAGTATGTCCTACAAACGCTACTGTATACTAAGAACCCACAGATAACAACCTTCATTAAGGAGTTGGATTATCAAGCATACATCTGA
Organism: Silurus asotus; assembly: GCA_024362625.1. Taxonomy (NCBI): domain Eukaryota; kingdom Metazoa; phylum Chordata; class Actinopteri; order Siluriformes; family Siluridae; genus Silurus; species Silurus asotus. The sequence goes on from MU551741.1 coordinate 887,157, forward strand.
CCTTCCTCAAGGATTTTTTTTGTATTATATACATATTGTAGGATTTAATAGAAATAGAATAAGAAAGAAGCACATCTATATTTATGAGAATATTGACAGGTTCAGCAGGACATATAATACATATAGAACAAATCTTGTGAACCTGCCTATCATTCATTTACATTTATAAGATACAGCTGAGCTTATTAAGGGCTCTTGCTCAGGAGCTCAGGAGCAGCTGCGTGCGGCTAGGATTTAAACACATGACCTTCAGATGCAAAGATCCTACACACCCTCCCCTATTCAGTTTTTTTAAGCTGTATCATTGATAAGCACTTTGTCATAATTATAATAGAAATAAATGTAGCTTAGTGGTTAAGGCTGTTGGACCCAAATGTTGTGAGTTCAACTCTTGGGCTCCTGAGCAAGAGCCCTTAACCCCACAGATGCTCAGTTGTATAAATAAGATAAAGCGCAAATTATGATAGAATGGTGTCTCGAGGGATAGTGTTGTTGCCTCACAGCTTCAGGGTCCACAATTCGATCCTAACCTCAGGTTCCTGCATGTGTTGGGATCAATTTTCAACCCACCTTCAAAAAGAATTATGATAGGTACAATAATAATGAATCGTTAAGGTATCTGAATGGTGTCTGAATATGGTCTGACATCTCACTCAGGATTTATTAACTTCCTGGGAAGGATCCAAATTGAAATCATGATATGCACTTACATTAGACCAGACTGCTGCTTTCCCAGGTTCCCTAAATCAAATGAATCATGTGACCAGCATCAATTAGTCAATGAGTCACGTGACAAGTATGGTCGAATGATCATTATGAAGTAATAAAAGATGCAGGTTCATTTAATGAAATATCTCCCAGGGCTTCTTCAATAAGGTGAAGCAGATGATCATCTCACCTGGTCCTGATGCAAAGTGACACTGAGTGAGGAGTTGATGGGCAGAATCAGCTCTTCATCTCGTTTACCCCCTGCGTAGGAAACATCAGAGCACTTCAGCACAACTTCTGAAAAAGTAAACATCTGAATGTAGACGCAGAAAAAAAAAAACAATAACACACACTCACAGTACTTAATAACAGCGATGTTCACAGGCGCCGTGCACGTGACCATCGAGACCGTTTGGCTGTTCGTTTCCGGCATAATTACAATTATATTTGTATTTTTATTCTAATAAATGACACTGCAAAAAAAATCTACATTTAATTACAAAGCTCGGCTGTAACTTGCGACTTAGAATTACTCCACGCTGACATTTAGGTCGCCATGATATGACACCAACAGATGTGATTGGCTGAAGTGCGGACACGAGCCTCATCTCTTCGCCAATCAAAGGTTTAAAGACACGCCCCCTCCAGCAACCAGCCAATAGCAGACGTCGGACCATCGACACATGCGAAAGGACGGCTTGACGTTGTGTGTGTGTGTGTGTGTGTGTGTGTGTGTGTGTGTGTGTGTGTGTGTGTGTCCAAAAAAAACTAAAATCAATTAGCTAAAAAAAAGAATAATAATAATAATAATAATAATAATAATAATAATAATAATAATAATAATAAATATATTTTTTATAGAATTAAAATAAAAATAAAAATTAACTTGTGTTAAATTAGTTAGGTCACATTATAAATATACTCATTAATTATATTCAATAGTCAAAAGTTTGGGGACATTTCCACATTTAGTGGTAGCTCAGTGGTTAAGACACTGGGTTATGACTGGATGCTCAGGGGTTCAAGCCCTAGTAGTTCCAGGCTGCCACTTTTGGGCCCTTATTCCTCCCTGCTCCAGGGGTTCTGCACCATAGCTGACCCCGACTTCCTAACAAACTGGGATATGTTACGAAATAATTTCACTGTGCTGTAATGTATATGTGACAATACATGCCTCGTCTAATTTAGTTTTGCAATAAGCTATTCAGTAGCTTCATTATATGGCCGAATGTTTGTGGACACTGGCCGTTACATCCGTATATTATCCTTCTCTAACTTCTTGCACTGCCCCCAAATATATACATGTATAGGATGTGCTTGGATGCTGTCACATTATTTTCCCTTCACTAAAACTGAAACAAAGAACTAAAACAGATGCGCATAAACACCTAATATTAGCTAGTTTACAGTAAGCTAATCGGTTGCTGCACTATATGGCCAAAAGTTTGTTGTTTTTTTTATTACTTCCTTCCCCAAAATGTGACCACAAATTTTAGAACAATTTTAGAAGTACACCCTTCTATAAAATGCCTTTGGATGCTGTAGAGTTATAATTTCTCTTCACTAAAACTAAGAGACCCAAACCTGTTCCACCATGACAAGGCTCTTGTGCACAAAACAGCTCCATGAAGACATGGTGTACCTGGGTTAAGGAAGAAGATCTTGAGTGGCCTGCTATAGAGCTTTGACCTAAACCCTACTGAAACCTAATCCAGACTCTGAGAAGAGGATGATGCAGACCTTAAAACATAGCCATCACAAAATTATTTTTCCATTTATTTAATGCAGCTTTTCTTTTACATCATACAGGAAAAATAAACGACCCGAAACTAGAAAGTCTATGCAACGGCCTGCTATACATTTTTTATTAAATAACATACAAGTATACAACTTTAATTTCTTACTTATTAGTCCTTCATAATTCAGTTTCTTTATTTTCTCCTACTATTTGTTCTTATTTCCCTCCTTTACATTTCTATTTTTACATTTCCCTTCTTCCTTGCCTTTCATCCAGCTTCCTTTCTCAGTCTGATCCTGTCTATGATTATGTTACTACTAGTATTACTTATAGTTAGTATTTATTTAAGCTTCAGATAAATCGATAGTAATAGTACAACAGCGCCACCACCTGGAGCACAGAGGAACTGAGTCACAACTGCTAGTTTTATATCTATCTATCTATCTATCTATCTATCTATCTATCTATCTATCTATCTATCTATCTATCTATCTATCGTATCTAACAATACAATATATATATATATATATATTGTATATATATTTGCCAGAACCGTCAGGCCCACACCAAGATGATCCCACTTCTAAACTGTTGGTATGGTGTTTTTTAAGGTGATGTTCAGTGCCATTTGTCCTCTAAACCTGGTGTGTATTATGACATCAAAAGATCTCAATTTTGGTCTCATCTGACCAGACAATACTTCACAGGCTTGTCTAAATGTTGTGCAGCAAATGTTAAACGAGCTTAAACATGCTTTTCCTTCAGCAATTAAGTCTCACATGGTGAGTGTGCACACAGGCCATGGTGTTTGAGTGCATTACTTATTGTTTTCTTTGAAACAATTGTTCCAGTTTTTCGGAAGTGCTCCTCAAGTGATCCTTGGCTCTTGTGATAATATCTTGACAACTCTTTTGATAATACATTTTTACTCCTCTGTCTAAAATCTTGCGAGGAGCACCTGTTCATTCCCAGTTTATGGTAAAATGACGTTCTTTTCACTTCCAGATTATGGCCGCAATAGTGCTCACTGCAACATTCGGTAGTTTTGCAATCCTTCTGTAACCAAAGCCATCAGTATGTTTTGCAACAATTCGGTTATGAATGTCTTGAACGAGCCCTTTGTTTTTACCCATCATACAATGTTTATTGTGTGACAACTTGGTAATAGGACACCTTTATATAGGCCAGAAATTGGGACTGAACAAGCTGGTATTAATTTGCACTGACATGGACTTGATTGATTTTAGCTGGTGTCTTGGCTTTCCATTCCTTTTTGCTTCTCTCTTTTTTCATGAGTTTAATACTTTTTCCCTTTTGACATTTGACATTATTCATTTACAGACATTTATATGTGTGGATTGCATGGGTTTTTACAAACATCTGGTCAAAATTTCATGTCAATAGCACCTTTAGAAATATATTTACTGAGAAATATAATAAAATAAAATAAAAGAGAATAAAAATGTTAATTGTATTTTATTTTAACAATTTTAAGCATATAATTTACAATTTAATAATTATATAAAATGCAAATAAGCTTAACATTCAACCAGCCAATCAGAAGCCTTCTCCGTGTCACGTGATTGATAATTCCCGACTTCCTGATTTGAACTTCTCACATCTACACCCATTTCTATGGAGTTCTTTTAGTAACTTGAGCATTGGATTATGATTTTTAGACCCTTTTCAACACTTTGCATGCTGTGGCAGGGGCACAAGTGAACCACAAATACTTTTATACCTGTAGCCATTAAATTGTTTGAATCTGCAGGTGAATGATAGACAGATCACTGACCTGCATTTCTCCTGCAGGATCCACTTCTCCTCCACACTGTCCACACTGAGTAAGTACACAACTAATGCATTTATTCAATAAATATCAGCACACACAATATCAATTCTATATAAGCAATATATTCTGTTTATTGAACAATGATCATTGAATTGTCCCAGAGCTGGATTTTAACTCCTGCACCTTCATGTAGTTTTGTAGAAATCAGCTATAAATATGAGTCTGATACCTGTATAATAACCTAATCTCAACTCATTCTGTTTTTTATTCTGTGGGCTTTTTAAAGCTGCTAGAAAAGACAAGGAATACACATGAGCACCAGACTGCAGCGTATTAAAGATCATATCTTATCAGCAAATCAGGTAAAATTAATTTATTATTTAATAAACAACAGATAATTATTGTTAATTAGTTTATGACTAATCGTCATGTCGCTGATAGACAGACAGACAGACAGACAGACAGACAGACAGACAGATGTGAGCCTGGACAAAACCCTGACACGTGTTGTTGACATCCTACCAAAGTAATCACAAAAAATATCCCATATTCATATTTATTATATGAGGCAAGAAATTTACATAAATGATAAAATATGCAAATCTCCCATATGCCACACCTTACAAAAGAACTAGAAAGAATTCCCTTTGACTTAACTCTTTCTAGAGTTTTAAGAAGATAAATTTTCATCAAAACCAGGTAGTTTTGGTCTCTGTGATGGATATTGCTAATAATATTTCTACTCTTAGTTTAATGCTTGTCCCTGTAATGCTCAGTGTGTGATCGGGAATCTCAGAAATGACTTTAAAAAAAGGGAAAAATACCACCATATGGAGTGTTTTTATCTTCAAATATAAAGCAATGTCGTTTTTCGAATAAATGCCATAAAATTATTTATTTTTTAACCCCCAAACCATGATTTTAAACATGTTCTGATACCCTTCTGTCTCATATGGTTTATTCAGAGAACAGTATGTAGACCTGTGTTTGGGTGAAACTTGGGGTAGCAGAGGCTTTTACAATAGCAGTGATTTGATAATGAGAGAAACCTGCAAAGTAAATTTTTACAGCAAAAGCAGTTTATACGAAAGCGTCAACAACACGGGATGTAAAAAACGTGCGCTTCTTCATAGGAGTAATAATTTTAATCCTTGGATTTGTGAACTAATAGAAAACAAGACATCCAAAACCTCTGAAAGTGACATTTTCTTTACGTGTTTAGGGCAATTTGATACTTATTCATGCTAAATATCAACAGAAACCAATAAACTGGTCAAATGTCAATGTAATATTTATTTATACAGATGTAATAAATAACTGCAAATCCAACAATGTCCATGCTGTAGTGTTCAGAAATGAGCGTCTTGCCACCGAGCCCTCTCACCACTCATGTGCTGAACACTGGCAGAGGTATACCAGCTGCTGGCATGAGCATCACTCTGTACTTCCTGGATCCTACCACGTCAACATGGAACCATCGAACAACAGGGTAAAAGTTTAATATGGTATAATGTAATGCAGTGGAAGGTTGTGGAAGGTTGTTAGGAACAGCAAGGCTTTCTCTTCAGAATCAACTACTTACGCTTTTAAAGCATAGACTATGTATGTAAGAAAAAGCTGGATGTTGTGAAGAAATGTCAGCTAAAACAGTTGTTAACTATTAAAAACAAAATTTGCCTTCATTTGTAAAAAATTTTAAAAAATGCAAAGGGATTTACGGAAAAATCCCGGATGATTTTATGAGGTTAATGTCGATGCTGGATATGATCAATGCGGGCAGTGCAGCTGTGGCTACAGTGAAAGGAGACGTTTTGAATTGTGTTCTTTGGGTTTCTTGCTTTAAATTCATTCATTCTCGCTGTATGAGATTCTTGTCTGTGGTGCAGCGCTCTGTAATACTGCGTCTCTCTATAATATTGATGTTTTTTTATAGATGTGGCATCATAATGATGGTGTTAAGGCCTAGGGGTAAAATGCACGACCTAGTCACTGAATTAATGTAACGTATTCTCTTGTTAAACCTATTTCCTGTAGAACTACCAACAGTGATGGGCGATGTCCAGGTCTCATCACTAAAGATGCCTTTAGTCCTGGTACCTATAAGATGCGTTTTGAGACCGGACAGTACTGGGAGGGTCTGGGGGAGACCTGCTTCTACCCGTACGTTGAGGTAAGTGGGGGATGAGTCACATAAAAAACATCTTTCAGGATGTAATCCTTTTAGGGGCCATTCGTTTATTTGTTTATGTGGTTGCCAGGTTGCTGCATTATAACGTAAAGGGAGCTCAATATTTTATTAGGGACCTGTGTTCCTCATGACAACACACTTTAGCATACTTTAGTACGTCAAACTGGAATCAAATACACACGCCAATACACTCCGTTTTTTTTATGTAACCGCAACATTGTGAAATTTATTTGACAGTATAGGAAATATAATAAATAGCAATTCATATTATATTGAATTTTTAATTATATTATTGAATAAAATTTTATAGTTTTTTTTATAATTTGATTTTAGGAGTGTGCCGAATGAGCAATAATTAAGATTTAACCCGAATAAAAAAATGTAATTCAATACTAAGAAATTAATTACATTTAATTGATTAAATTAAAATCTGCAGACCCCCAGTCATAAGTATGGTGTGTGCTTTTTAAACATTGCATTCCACATTTAGTCCCTGTTTGATCATATAATTTCTTCAACTCTTAGGAAACATTTCAAGGAGAATCTCTAAACCCCTTGAAGAGCCCTTAAAGAACTGTTTGTTCCCCCACTTGGCACTTTTTTCACTCTGAAGGGAAAAGGAAAATTTTGATTTGTGATCTCATGAGTAATACGTTTTGATTACAATGTTTATTAAAAAAACGTGAACTCCTTGCCTGCAGATCGTCTTCACCATTACTGATGCGTCTCAGAAGTTCCACATCCCACTGCTCCTGAGTCGCTTTTCCTACAGCACCTACAGGGGGAGTTAACATGAGCATGGACCAAACGCATTCACACTGACCCCACCTGGTCCTGATTCCTGGCTGCTGCCGCACAAATAAGCTCATCTAAATGTGAAAGATATCACAATTGCTGATGAATATCTGTATGGGTCATATCAAAGCAGCTGTCTAATGCGTCCTGAAGTAAAAGGGATGTTTTAGTTGATGTGACAGGATGGAAAAATGTTACATTGCCAAATAAATAAAATAAATATTGCAATCAGGTTATTAATCTCATGTCTGCTTTTGAGTGGAATCAGTCATCTAAATACATACTCTAAAGATATATGAGAAATTTGGGAAACTTAAATACTCACCACCAAAGATCCTTTTTTTGCTGAGGTTCTGTAGCAATCATAGTATTTTGGTTTGTAGGTCCATGATCCTCGATTATTTATTTCTACAGGAAATATGTTTTTATTTATTATACAACTGTGCATCACTGTACTACTACAATTCTCTTTACAGAAAGTAGTTCCTTGTTTCAATGATCATGCTGGATGTTCTACAAAATATTTTAAAAAGTCATAATAAACTGAGTTGTTATTTTTAACTAAGAAACATGTTAATAAAGGGGTTTCCTGATTATGTAATGTTTAAGGAAGGAGCCTTGGGTTCTGACCCGAGTACTTGTTTGCAGCATTAAATGTTTTAGTATGCAAATGATATGCAAATGACCATGATGCCATCAGTATGCAATTCCAGTGATGGTTATAGCGCTTGGATTAATCTTTTTTTCTGAACACAAATTCTGCCACTGTAGCATATACCTGTAACAAACGACACATTTTCTTGGGGGAAAAACTAATTTTGGTTATATAAATGATATACAAATAATCATAATACGATCAACTGGTAGTTGTAGCTCAGTGGTGAAGATGTTTAATTTCGGACTGAATGAGTATTAGGTCAAATCCCAGCACCACCACGCTCCCAATTTGTTGCGAACTTGAGTGAGGCCCTAATCAGTTGCTCAGTTATAATTGATATCATTGCAAGTTGCTCTGGAAGGTCAGAAGGAGTTGCCTTGTGTGTTTGTGGATTTAGAGAAAGTGTACGACAGGGTGTGAAAGTTATTGTGGTATTGTATGAGGAGGTCAGGTGTGTCAGAGAAATATGTGAGGGTGGTGCAGGACATGTATGAGGACAGTGTGACAGCAGTGAAGTGTGCAGTAGGAACGACAGAATGGTTAAAGATGGAGGTTGGACTGCATCAAGGATTGGCTCTATGCCCTTTCCTGTTTGCAGTGGCGATGGACAGGTTGATGGAAGAGGTCAGACAGGAGTCTCTGTGGACTATGATTGTAAGAAAGGATTTCTATTTAGTTGTATTTCCATGCCTATCAATCTAGTATGTTACCCCTTGATTACAGTATTTCTCTTCCTTTAAGTTCACATACTGGTGACATCGTCGCAATTACGGGAGCTACTAGCGCTCCGCATTCGGATGTTAACACAGCCTTTCGAAAGTGATGAAGAGGAGAAACCTTTCTTACAACCAGACGAGGCTGCTCCCAAATCCGTCAGGCATAACTTAAAGCTTCAAGACCTGGAGAAGATAGTTAGGCAACTGTATGAAAATCAAGTGGCCTTTCACAAGGAATTCCGACAATTTAAAACCCTTTATAAGGATATGCAGAATTTAACAGTAAATCCCCAGGCAGCTCTGCTAGTTTCCCGACCACAGCAGGTCATAGAGACTCCAGTCCCTTTCCCCAAAACTATCTTCAAACCACCTGAGGCAGCGGTGCCAGAACCAGTGCCTCATACACCACAAGTGCCCCCCCCTAGTAAGAGTCCCTTAAAGTCAGAAGTAGATACATATGCCCATCTACCTAATTTACAATATCCTCCCATGACAGGGCGGCTTCAGAGTGCCGCATCTCCGGACATGTTTTATAGGGGCCTGCATCCAACAATTCCAGATTTCACCAGTCCAGACCCCAGAGAATTCACTCATTTAAAGTTTGCCCTTGATTATATCCTCCCTCCCGATGCAAAATAACTCTTTAAATATCAGATTCTCTTAGGACACCTCAAATTTAGAGAGGCTCGTCTAATAGCAGACACATTTCTGAATTCCCCCTTAGCCATACACATGACTATGCTTAATGGCCAATACGGACTACCTTTCCAGTTAGCCCTAGCTAAGATAGCAGAAGTCATGGATGCTCCTAATGTACAGACAGGAGATACAACTAATTTCAAACTGTTCGCCCTCGAAATTCAGGCCCTCGTGGGTCTCCTGAACTCATTAGGTTCAAAAGGAGAAAGCGAACTAAGATGCGCCTCACATGCAGCCCACTTACTCACCAAGTTACCCCCGGATTTGCGTGCTGCATTAAAACGACACCTGCCCCATCAGGATTCCTACACTCTACTGGATCTGGCAGAGTGGCTCACGATTGAATTCCGTTGTCAAGACTCTGAGCAGTGGAATCAGGGGAAAGATCAGATAAGTAGGCCCAGTGGCGAAGCATAAACTCGCTTCTGTCCTGCATGGAGCTGACCGAACCCCAGAAACGAACACTCGAGTGCCGACGCCCCTCGCATCAGTCCAAGCCAGCACGGGGATCTGAACAGAGCAGACCTCTGTGCCCATATTGTCACGGTACCGAACATTATTTAAGCCAGTGTACCCCTTTCCAGTCGTTTAGTACAGAGCAGATGATCAAACGGATCAAAGACAACAAGCATTGTTGGAAATGTGGGCGATCATACTTAGCCAAAGACTGTAACCTAAAGAAGCCATGTCGTCTATGCAGTCGAAAACATCTTCAAATCCTTTACGAGGTTAATAGCCAACCTTAAAGGAAGAGTACCTGTTTAGGAAAAAAAACTTTGGAACTAGACAGGCCAGAAGGTTTCAAGCGTGTCCTGCTGAAAGTGATTCCCGTTGTATTACAACACAACAATCAAGCCCTGAACACTTATGCAGTTACAAGGACAAAAGGAAGATTTAACATTAAGAACTAGACATCAGACTATCAAGAAACTCAAGAAATATCAAGAAACTCAATGGGGCGGCAGTTTCCTTTAGCGTACGTTCTATATCACAGCCCCAACAGAGTTACTGGATCCAGAATGCCTTTACCTCTGAGCACTTAGGTTTAGCTAACCACTCGTATGCCATTGCAACACTCCAGCAGAGATACCAACACCTAAAGGACATTCCTTTACAGCCCATAGATAAAGTACAACCTCTCCTTTTGATAGGAGCAGACCATCCCCACCTTATAACACCAGTTGAGCCTGTATGCCTAGGGCCCCCTGGAGGTCCAGCAGCTATTAGAACTAGATTAGGCTGGACACTACAAGGTCCAACGTGCTTTCTGCAGCAGAAGTTACCGCCTCAACAATGCTTACATATCTCTATCACTCCCAAAATGGAAGAACTATCCCGAAATGTAGAGAGACTCTGGCAAAGTGATCCTATTCCACACAAAAATAAGAAATTAGTCACACGATCAGAGCAGGATCAAGTGGCAATGGATCTGTTACAAACCAGAAAAACCAGGGAAATGGTAGATGGAGTGGATCGTTATGCAACCCTCCCTCTTAAGGAAAGTTAATATGCCACAACTCTGTACCTCTAAAGACTCTGTTATTCCCAACTTAAGAAGTATAGAGCAACGGTTGGCAAAGGATCCTGAAAAGGCAGTAGCATATAACGAAGAGATTAAGAAACTAGAGAAGTGCGGATATGTAGTTAAACTCGCCACTGACTTTGTAAACACCGGAGAAGAGTCATGGTTCATTCCACATCACATGGTACAACATAATGGGAAGAAAAGAGTAGTGTTCAACTGTTCTTTCAAACACGTAGGCCAGAATCTTAATAATTACCTCCTACACTTAGCCCTTCCCTCTTAGGAGTGCTGTTGCCCTTTAGGGAACATTCCGTAGCAATAAGTGGAGATATTAAGGGTATGTTTCAACAGGTTCGCCTACTGCCTGAAGACAAAACACTTCTTCGCTTTGTATGGTGTGACCTTCAAACCAATAACCTTCCCTGTATTTATTAGTGGCAAGTACTACCCTTTGGCACAACTTGTAGCCTCTGTTGTGTCATCTATGCCTTGCAACCCCATGTTCTCGACAACACCCTAGGATAGAAAAGGATTTCTATTTAGTTGTATTTCCATGCTTCACCACTAGAGGCAGATATACAGTTTACCAAGCAATGACAAGCTACCCGTGACATCACAGTACACCGTCCTCCACCAAGAGTATAAAAGGCCAGAACACGGAGCCGCGGCAAGCATTCTGCATCACGCAACCCACTGAACAGCAGCTAGCAGAAGACAGCAAGAATCACCACATATACAATCAATTCTATACCCAGTAGAGTGTTCTGAACCCTGTATCGTGTTTTTACTGATGCGCGTGATGTGTGAGTACAATCCCCTGATCAGCGCATACCAAATAGTGAGAATCCTTATATGGTCCTTCGAGCTAGAGAGAAAAACTTCCTAACATTCGGTCTATCAAGCCGGATAGGAAAAACTTCCTTACTCATTAATTATATTGCGGATGATATTGTGATTTGTGGTGAGAGTAGAAATGAAAGTCAGTAGGAGTAAGACAGAGTACATGTGTGTGAATAAGAGGGAGGTCAGTGGAGTGGTGCAGTTGCAGGGAGAAGAGGTGGAGAAGGTGGAGGAGTTCCGGTACCTGGGATCAACAGTGCAAAGTAATGGAGAGTGTGTTAGATAAGTGAAGAAAAGAGTGCAGGCAGGGTGGAGTGGGTGGAGAAGAGTGATAGCAGAAGTGATTTGTGATAGAAGAGTATCTGTGAGAGTAAAAGGGAAAGTTTATAGGACTGTGGTGAGACCTGAGATGTTGTATGGTTTAGAGACAGTGGCATTGAGTAAAAGACAGAAGGTGGAGCTGGAGGTAGCAGAGCTGAAGATGTTGAGTTTTTCGTTGGTAAATGTTGACGATGGACAGGATTAGAAACGTGTTTATTAGAGGGACAGTGCATGTAGGACGTTTTGGGGACAAAGTCAAAGATTGAGATGGTTTGGACATATGCAGAGGAGGGACATGAGTTACATCGGTGGGAGAATGCTGAGGATGGAGCCATCAGGAAGAAGAAAAACAGGAAGACCAAGAAGGAGGTTTAAGGATGTGGTGAGGGAAGACATGCAGGTAGTTGGTTTGAAAGAGGCAGATGTAGAGGACAGAGGGGTATGGAGACAGAGGGGTATGGAGACAGATGAGCCGATGTGGCATAACTTAATAGAAACAGCCAAAAGGAGAAGAAGAAGATTAGTGTTTGACTCATTAATATCAATTAATAATTTAATACATTTTTTTTTTCTTCTCCAGAACACAGATTTCAACAATTAAAAACGACATTAATCTGAGATAAGAATCGGTGTGATCGTGCATCTCTACACTGAGTGTTTGACTGCTCTGGGTGCGATTACTTCAGCCTGGTTGGCTTCCACACCTTTCTATAGCACTTGGGCTTAGATTTGGGCCTTAAATCTCTTGAAGCACTTCAGATTAAAACTGCACTTCTGGAAAAAATGGCTGATGAGGAACTGGAGGCTATTCGGAGGCAGAGGATGGCAGAACTGCAGGCAAAACAGGGGGTAAGTGGCTCTAAACCTGCCTAGAAACCCAAATCAGCATGGCAGACTCCAGCCTTCCTACTGTATATACATATATGGGAAGGTACGTTTTAGACCAAACCATAAAACCAAAACAAACAAAATGATCATATATTATTTATACATTTTCGTTTCTTCTTCTTGGTTTAGTTGCTTATTTCTAGCCGTGGCGCATTTTTTTTTTTTAGCCTGCCATGGAGATGCTAGTTAGCAAACATCACTTAGCTTTTATGCTAGTTTACAGAGCAGGAAAAGGGGGCGGGGCTTAACAGCGAAATAAAACTAAAACAAAAATACATAAATTAATAATTAGGGGTGTAACGGTGCACAAAACTGACGATTCGGTTCGTATCTCGGTTTTTTAAGTCATGGTTCGGTTCAATTTCGGTACAGTTATGGGGGAAAATGCAAAACATAAATAATCTTTTGTTAAAGCAGTTTATTATTATTGTTGTTGTTGTTGTTATTATTAACATTTTGTATTATTTAAAATAATATTTTATAACTATTTTTTTAATAACATTAAATATATTAACATTAAAATAGAATAAACACATTAATTTAATACTTTTTTATTATATTAATTAAAATGAGTAATTGATTAAATTGGAAAACCCAATCATTAGGGTTGCACAAGTCAGGTCACTCTTAGTGCCGGATCAAACCCGGATAAATGTGGAGGGTTGTGTTATGAAGGTCATCCAGTGTGAAACGTGTCAAATCCAATATGCGGATCACAAATGAGAAATTCATACCGGATCGGTCGAGGCCCGGGTTACCAACGACCGCCACAGGTATCATTAGCTAACAGGGTACCGGTGGAAACTGGTCTACTGTTGGCCCGAAGAAGGAGCAGGAGAGGAGGAAGACGTCTACAGAGACGGCAGGGAAAGGAGAAGTGTAGGAGAGTGGAGGTTAAAGGGAGAGAGGGAGCTGATATGATGGAGATGAGAAAAGTAGATATGTTGTGTGTTCAGGAAGTAAGACCAGGAACATTGGAAATGGGTTTAAACTGTTCTATTATGGTGTGGATGGAAATGGTGTAGGGGTGATTCTAAAGGAAGAGTACAGTAAGAGTGTAGTGGAGGTGAAGAGAGTTTCTGATAGGGTGCGCATTTTTTTTTTTTAGCCTGCCATGGAGATGCTAGTTAGCAAACATCACTTAGCTTTTATGCTAGTTTACAGAGCAGGAAAAGGGGGCGGGGCTTAACAGCGAAATAAAACTAAAACAAAAATACATAAATTAATAATTAGGGGTGTAACGGTGCACAAAACTGACGATTCGGTTCGTATCTCGGTTTTTTAAGTCATGGTTCGGTTCAATTTCGGTACAGTTATGGGGGAAAATGCAAAACATAAATAATCTTTTGTTAAAGCAGTTTATTATTATTGTTGTTGTTGTTGTTATTATTAACATTTTGTATTATTTAAAATAATATTTTATAACTATTTTTTTAATAACATTAAATATATTAACATTAAAATAGAATAAACACATTAATTTAATACTTTTTTATTATATTAATTAAAATGAGTAATTGATTAAATTGGAAAACCCAATCATTAGGGTTGCACAAGTCAGGTCACTCTTAGTGCCGGATCAAACCCGGATAAATGTGGAGGGTTGTGTTATGAAGGTCATCCAGTGTGAAACGTGTCAAATCCAATATGCGGATCACAAATGAGAAATTCATACCGGATCGGTCGAGGCCCGGGTTACCAACGACCGCCACAGGTATCATTAGCTAACAGGGTACCGGTGGAAACTGGTCTACTGTTGGCCCGAAGAAGGAGCAGGAGAGGAGGAAGACGTCTACAGAGACGGCAGGGAAAGGAGAAGTGTAGGAGAGTGGAGGTTCGGGTTGGTAATTTAAATGTTGGTACTATGACTGGTAAAGGGAGAGAAGTAGCTGATATGATGGAGAGGAGAAAGGTAGATATGCTGTGTGTTCAGGGAGTAAGTTAAACTGTTCTATCATTGTGTGGATGGAAATGGTGTAGGGGTGATTCTGAAAGAAGAGTACAGTAAGAGTGTAGTGGAGGTAAAGAGAGTTTCTGATAGGGTGATGAACGTGAAGCTGGAAGTTGAAGACGTGATGATAATTGTCATCAGTGCCTATGCTCCACAATCGGCTGTGAGATGAAGGAGAAGGAAAAATTCTGATGCAGAACAACTTTATATCTTCTCAAGATTAACATGAAATTGTCCCAAACTGTTTTTGTTTTATCACAGCTTCTCATTTAATCTACGTTAAGTTTTCACATCAAAATATTAAAAGGGATATGAGTGCAAGTGCAACCCAACAGTTCTGGTGAGAGTGTGTGGAGTACGGGTTCTCTCATTGTGTCTCCTGATCTGATCTCAGGTCTGCATCAGTTATTCACACAGAGGTTTATTTCTACTTCTTCTTTCGGCTTCTTGCCTCAGTGGATCATCCGTCTCCATACCCCCTGTCCTCTACATCTGCCTCTTTTAAACCAACTACCTGCATGTCTTCCCTCACCACATCACTAAACCTCCTCCTTGGTCTTCCTCTTTTCCTCCTTCCTGGTGGCTTCATCCTCAGCATTCTCCTACTGATATACCCCATGTCCATCCTCTGCACATATCCAAATCATCTCAATCTCGCCTCCCTTACTTTGTCTCCTAAACGTCCTACATGCACAGTCCCTCTAATAAACTCATTTCTGATATCAGGTTTAAATACAAGTATTTGTAAAACGATAGCTGAAATCTTCAGTCGTATTCGTGGTATGATGTTACGACCAATCACAATCGATCTTAACCCATCACATGACGTCTGGAATTTTCAAGGCCAAATATACTCATTAAAAATGTTAGATGGAGATGAGGACTTCCTGGAAAACAGGTTACCATGGCAACTAGGGCTGAAACAATTCCTCAAGTAATTCGAATATAAAAATGCATCGAGGCAAATTATTTGTCTGTTTCTGACACGCCGTACGTGAAACTCTGGAACTCTGGAACTCTGGTAACACAGAAGATACTGTAGAATGCAAAAATGGAGGAACGGAGAGGGAAAAAAAAAATCATCCAAACTTTATTGGGCCACTAGGGGGCATTACAGAGCAATCCACACCATTTTGCACCAATAAGTAATGTTTAAAATATGGATTCCTGCCTCCTCCAGCTCCAATAATGATGGACTTTTTGTGTTGATTTATTGATTATAATCCAATTCAAAAGGGTGAAGGGACTTTACAGAGAAATTATCAGAAATTTGAGCATCAACAGCATAAACTTCTTCAGCTATCTGAGCTACAGGAGCTCCTCTGTTGGATCAGAACACATCAACGTGCATCAGTGAGCCTCAGACGCCCACAACCCTGTCGGCGGTTCACCACTGTTCCTTCCCTGCTGCACTTTTGATAGATACTGACCACTGCAGACCAGGAACATCCCACAAGAGCTGCAGTTTTGGAGACGCTCTGACCCAGACGTCTAGACGTCACAATTTGTCAAACTCGCTCTTGCTGCCTAATAAATAAATCCACCCACAAACAGGTGCATGATGAAGAGATCATTAGTGTTCTTCACTAGTGAACGTCATAATGTTCTGCCTAAACGCTGTATAAACATCCGTCTCCTCAATGCCATTTTAAAATGTATGGCCATTTTTGATTATGAATTATGTGTGATTTGTTGCATTGGATGAACATACACACATTAAACACACGATTTCATCGTTTGTCCGAATTGTTTACAATTTTTTTATGTTTTAGGACTCATCTGGTGAACAACAAGGTCAACAGGAAGCCAAGCAGCGGTATGACACTATGGTTACATCATCAGCTTCACTACATCTGCAGCAGCTGTGTTTGATTTACAATTGTCGTACGTTTTTATGTGGGTTGTTCAATTGTGTGAAGTCTAATTTCCTCCTCACAGAGAAACCGAAATGAGGAACACGATACTGGCCCAGGTTTTGGATCAATCAGCTCGTGCAAGATGTGAGTTTCATTTCTCAGTGCACTTTATGGATAAAAGTTTGTGGACACCTGACCATAAGATTGGTATGTTCTTTTTGAAGAACCACATTTGATCTAATAATAACCTCCACTCTTCTAGGGAGATGTTTCACTAGATTTTGGAGTGTATTTGTGGATCATCCAGCCACATGTGGGTAATAAAGTCGGGTACTGATGTAGGTGGGGTGAGGAGGCCTGGGGTGCACATTCATTCTAGAGACTTCAGTAAGCTTGAGGTCAGAGCTCTATAGCAGGAGATCTTCCACTCCATCCTATGCAAACCATATCTTCACTGCTGTATTTGCTTAGAAGGGCATTGTCATGCTGGAACAGGTTTGTGGAATTATTATGGTCAGGTGTCCCAATATATTTGTCCATATTTTATTTAATTCTTTTACATATCTTACTCATGACACGGTTACTAGCCGTTGTGACTCAGTTCCTCTGTGCACCAGCAGGTGGTGCTGTTCTGCTTAACCTCACTATCGTGTCTGTGTTTGATTGCAGTGAGTAACTTGGCGCTGGTGAAACCTGACAAAGCAAAAGCAGTGGAGAATTATCTGATACAAATGGCTCGGTTCGGCCAGCTCGGGGGAAAGGTGAGCACGAGGAGCACAAAAGACAAAAAGAAGAGAGAAAGATAGGAATAATTAAAAGTTTAAAGAAAAAGATCAAAAAGAAAGGACTTGGGGGAGGAGCTAGGGAGTAATAAATAAATGTTAGAAACGAGATAAAAACAAACAGACAAACAACATGGAAAAAGAAAATGAAATGAATTGTATAAATAGAAATGAATTTAAAAACTGGGTAGGAGGAGTATGAAAAAAGTTGGAAAGAAGGATAAAAGTGACAAAAAAAGGAAATGTGAAAATTAAGAATGGGGGAAAAGAAAGAATGAAAATAGTAGGGACTGTAATACAAGAAAAGAAATCTGAAAAAAAGACAAGTCAAAGGGGAAAGAAAAGCAAGAAAGGAGGAAAAGCAAGAGAATTGCATTGAGGAGAAATAGTATAAACCTAAACATAGACGGGATCAGACAAAGTAACGTAGCCGGATGAAAGTCAGAAAAGAAATGTGAATGAGAGGAATAAGAACATATAGTAGAAGAAAAGAAAGAAAATGAACTGAATCATGAAGGACTAATAAGTAAGAAATGAAAGCTGTATAGACTTTTTCGGGTCGTTTATTTTTCCTGTATGATGTAAAAGCAAAGCCGCAGTAAATAAATGGAAAAAAGGATTCTGTGATGGAAATGTTTTAAGGTCTGCATCATCCTCTTCTCAGATCTCAGAGTCTGGATTAATAGAGATTCTTGAAAAAGTCAGTCAACAAACAGAGAAGAAAACAACCGTCAAGGTAAAACTCCATCTGCACCTGGCATTAAGGATTACACTGTATGGACAAAAGTTTGTGGACACCTGAACATCCCATTCCACATTTAGTCTCTATTTGCTGTTATAATAACCTCCACTTTTCTGGGAAGATGTTCTACTAGATTTTGGAGATTTTGTGAGATTTATTCGGGGTGTTAATAAAGTCAGGTACTGATGTTTGGAGGCCTGGGGTGCAGTCAGTGTTCCAGTTCGTTCCATAGGGTTGCGAGATCTCTATAGCAGAAAGATCTTCCACTCTAAACCAGGCAACACCAGATCTTCATAGAGCTGGCGTTGTGCACAGGGGCATCATCATGCTGGAATAGGTTTGGGTCGTCTTGTTCAAATACCAGGAAAATTACTTTTTTTCTCTCATTTAAAGTTTTTGCTAAAAGTTTGGAGAGAAAAAAAAAAAACACCATATGGATGAAAAAGTCAGATGTCCCAATACTTTTGTCCATATAATGTAAATTATAATTGATTATAAGTTTGCTAGAACACTCCCTCCGCTCTCTTCCAGTTTAACAGGCGGCGAGTGATGGACTCTGATGACGATGATGATGATGATTATTGAAGCTCCAGTCGGCGTGCTGGTGAGAGATGACTGCGCTCCCCCCCCGATCTCAAATAGCGCCGGTGTCTAAAGAAAGGTCCGATCTATGGAGAACAGCGTCCTGGAGGGGAAAGACGACTCCTATACTTTTGGACACAAATATTGTGGATTTTTCACTAGTAGTTTTTTTTTTTCCCCCCACAACTATTTACAGTGTAATTTTCTACGGACCGCTTTGGCATCGAAACAGATCAGGCCTCAGTATCATCTCTTAATCCGTGTATCCAGCATTCAACTGTTTACATAATAAAAAAAAAGCCTTATATAAAACAATGTACTATTCTGAATCTTTCTGTTGTGTATGGCCAGTGGTTTTAGATTGTTCATACATTTTATACAGAACCCAGCAAAATTGGTGTGAATTAGGATGTAATTAAGCACCTGTGGCCTGTGATAAAACGTTACATTTACCGTATTTTTCGGATTAAAAGCCACTACACTTTTCCCACGTTTTAAACCCCGCGGCTTAAACAACGAAGCGGCTAATTTGTGAATTTTTCCATAATCTTTTCCTGGTTTCACAAACTTCAAGCCATAAAACTAAGTGACGTAACATTAGACCAATAGAATTTCCGAACGGAAACGAAAAAACGCACCTCACCTGTGTTCTGAGCTGCACGGCATCGGGAGAAAAAACTTTTTTTTTTAAAAGCATGACGATGCCAAAAGATAAACTCCCGAGAGAAATAGTTGTGAAAGGAAGAAGGATGACAGTGAACAATGACTTTCTTGGTCGGCTACTGTTTAGATACAAGCCGTTGTAGCGCGTTGAGTCTGGGTGAAGGGAAGAGCTCGCTAACTCCAGTTACAACAGAAATCATATAAGCACAGACCAGTTTCTAAAACTCGTGCTTTTTTATTTTTCTTGGCAACAGCGTTACGGGTTAGTCAAAGAAACTTAGAAATGAGCATCAGAAAATAATAAGGACATATTCCTCGGTCTTGCACACATGCAGTAATACCGGGAAAAAGCAGTGGCAGACTATTCCAAAAATACCGCAATGCTCCTAAAGGATGCGCAACATATTTCACCCGTTACACCGTGTAACAGACACTGCCTTTCGTCAAAGCCTGTGTAAAGTTCATTAGTTTCAGTGTAGAATTAGTTTCGGTGTAGAATTAGTTTCGGCTTATAGACAGGTGCGGCTCATTTATGTTTAAAATAAAAATCTTTGTCAAATTCTCTGGGTGCGGCTTATATATGGGTGCGCTTTATAGTCCGGAAATTACGGTACTTTACAGCACATTCTGGGTGTGGATGGAAAGAGAAATGGTGTAGGGGTGATCCTGATGGAGAAGTTTAGTAAGAGTGCAGTGGAGGTAAATTTGAAGGCATGATGATAAATGTCATCAGTGCTTATGCTCCACAAGTGGGTTGTGAGATCCAGGAGAAGGAAGATTTCTGGAGTTATGAGTGAGTTACAGATGAAAGATTGGTAAGACTTCAATGAGCATGTAGGTGAAGGAAACAGGTGATGAGGAGGTGATGGTAGGTATGGTTTTAAGGAGCGGAATGTGGAAGGGCAGATGGTGGTAGATTTTGCTAAAAGGATGGAAATGGCAGTGGTGAACACGTATTTTAAGAAGAAGGAGGATCATAGGGTGACGTATAAGAGTGGAGGAAGGTGCACACAGGTGGATGTTTTATGTAGCACAAGGAAGTTTTAAACATAAATGTATGTAATTTATGTAAATACTCACCAAGTTAGACATTTTGGGACATTATTTTGTGTGCAGGATTGAAGAAATGATGTGTCATGTGATTGAGGATTGCACAGTGCAGGTAGGGGGCGTGGTCTCAGTACCCCTGTAGTAAGTGTGCTGTGTGCATGTGATTCAGGGTAGAAATTCAACTTGAATTGCACTAAATTTCCACTGTATTCCCAGTAATTCCCATATTTTCCAGTCTTGAAAATTCCTGGAATTTTGCCATGCTACTTTTGATTGACGTGCTTGCTTGGTTTAAGTGATTGTTGCTACTTTGCCAACTACAGTACACACACACACACAATCAGAAAAAAACACACCGTATATCAACCATTAAATCCTGAATCTTTCTGCTCCACAGGGATTTATGCTGCAAACTTCATGTTGTGTCTGAGCTCTCGGTTCACTCACACTGTGGAGGAAATTGTCTCGGTGCACTCAGGACCTCGAATAAATTGCTCTTTTTTTTGTCGCTGTCTTTTGTCACAAACACAAATGTGGCGATTGTGCAATATTTCTGGCACAGAAGCAGGTCTGGACCGCGCAGTCTATTGAGCTAACTCCACAGTGTGTGCCGTGTGCCTGCAGGCTTTTTTGTTTTTCGGAACCGGAGGTTCATCTACTTCCACTTATTCCCTCTGAGTCATTATAAAAAACAAAAGAGTGAATTATCACCTAATGTTCAGACAAAACCATTTTATTTTTTATTTTTAAAACCATCATGTTTATGAACGTGTTTCGCTCCGTGCGACTGCGAAAGAAGGAAAGAACACAAAAGGAACGGTACACTTCTGATGAAAGTGTCTGAGATATTTCTTTTATTTGTTTTCTTTTCCGAGATTAAAAACAAAAAAGGAAGATAAAATCAGACAGCGAGAAACACACGAAACGAAGTTTTACAATATTACACATTATTACACGCCGACCCACGCGGTTACTCTCAGGCTGAAGTGCCGTGGACACAGAAGAAGAGGATTCCAGAACGAGGCTCAGTCGACATGAAGAGAAGACGAATAAGAAGCGTCTCTACGGGGGGGAGGAGATGGACTGAGAGAAGAGGAGTAAAATACGCTGAAAAGATGTTTATAAGTATAAGGGGGTTTGCTAAATGATGTAGATGTAAAAACGTACTGTAAATGGAAGGAAGAAAGGAAGGAGAAAAAGAAAGAAGCAAGCAAAGTGCTATATGATGTGTGTTATGTGATGTGTATAGTGTGTTATATGGTGTGTATGATTTGTATATGCATTGGTAAACTGATGCTGAACTGCATGTTGGTGATGCCACCAAGCGCCAATCAGAACAAGTTGAAAACAGAGCGCGAGCTCGACCCTGATTGGTGGTTTGCTTGCTTGCGTGTTTGATTGATTTCAGTAAAAGAAAAATGATAATTGAAATGTAGTGAAGTTAAAATAAAAGTCTCCCCAAATGAAAATATTACAGTAAATTACAGATATGCAAAAAAGCTACTCAAGTACAGTAACGAATTACATTTACTTTGTTATATTGGCGTGATATCGGAGCAACTGATTATCAGGATCTACAGTTCCTGAAATAAAATAAAAACTAAATGGCACACGATATATTTTATTTAATAAGGTTCTAGGAGGTGTAGGGAGAACAGTGTTCTGGAACAGTGGTGTAGGGAGAACAGTGTTCTGGAACAGTGGTGTAGGGAGAACAGTGTTCTGGAACAGGGGTGTAGTGAGAACAGTGTTCTGGAACAGAGTTGCAGGGAGAACAGTGTTCTGGAACAGGGGTGCAGGGAGAACAGTGTTCTGGAACAGGGGTGTAGGGAGAACAGTGTTCTGGCAGGGAGAACAGTGTTCTGGAACAGGGGTGTAGGAAGGACAGTGTTCTGGAACAGTGGTGTAGGGAGAACAGGAGAAGCTGTAATGACACCTGACACTACAAACAGGTATGAGAGTTAATACACACACAAGTGCTATGAAGAACAAACCAAATATAAACCTCACAATGTCCAGTTTTACTGATGGATTATTTCTACTGCACACTGTATTACACTGCATGTGGTGTTGGGGTGAGATGCCGGCGTGGAGACTGAGCTGGGATCTTCTTCTGCAATCAGGCTCTTCTGTCTTGCTACATCACTCAGCAGACCAGTCTGGAGACAACAGAGAAGGAGCTGGATCAACCAGAAGGTTATTTATTACCAGCTTTTCCATCGTTTACAGTACATTTATATTCATGAAAGAAATTTATACTGATGATTCAAATTCTATTCGCATGTGGTTTTACTAAAGTAACGGTTTTAGTCCAGTTGTTGCTATTGGAATTCTTTTGACACAAGAAAGAAAGAAAGAAAGAAAGAAAGAAAGAAAGAAAGAAAGAAAGAAAGAAAGAAAGAAAGAAAGGGCTCCAAAATGAAATGAAATATAAGAAAGAAAGAAAAAAAAAGAAAGAAAGAAAGAAAGAAGGAAAGAAAGAAAGTAAGAAAAAAAGAAAGAAAGAAAGAAAGAAAGAAAGAAAGAAAAAAAGAAAGAAGGGAAATGAAGGAAAGGATGTAGAGAATAAGGGCTCCCAAATGAAATGAAATATCAGAAAGAAAGAAAGAAAGAAAGAAAGAAAGAAAGAAAGAAAGAAATGGATTTGAAAGAAAGGATAAAGAAAATAAGGGCTCCAAAATGAAATGAAATATAAGAAAGAAAGAAAAAAAAAGAAAGAAAGAAAGAAAGAAAGAAGGAAAGAAAGAAAGGAAGAAAGGAAGAAAGTAAGAAAAAAATAAAGAAGGGAAATTAAGTAAAGGATGTAGAAAATAAGGGCTCCAAAATGAAATGAAATATAAGAAAGAAAGAAAAAAAAAGAAAGAAAGAAAGAAAGAAAGAAAGAAAGAAAGAAAGAAAGCATGGATGGCAGTAAAAACACCAATTTTGTGGGAAACTCTTTATCTCTGGAAAGCGTACAGGATTTTCTCCCGTCAGTCTCATTAGAGTGATTATTATGAAAGGATGTGATTATTACAGTGCAGTAAGATCGAGCTGTAGGGGTTAAATCAGAAGCGCACTACAGTCTGGAATCTTGTGTTTTAGCAGAGTTTAGTATTTATCCTGGCTCTCATGCGGGTTTGTAGCTGAGCTGTAGAATTGTAAAGAGCTGAAAGAAAAAATGTATTAAGAAAACGATGATCGTGTGGCATCTCTGTAGAAAACCAGTGAATAAAATCAGTTAAGAATAGCACATACATGCTTCGAGATAAAAATGCAATTAATTTGCTCTTGCTTAGTTTCATTAGCAATCCTTCCTGTATTACTGCTAATTACAGTGCCACAAATCCAAGATATAAAAAGTAGGACTACTTACTAACTTTCGAGAACTTCCAAATGAGTACCTACGTGTTAGCTCTATTAATCTAATGACCTCTTAATTGAATCAATTATCTTCATCTATATTTAAAATGTTACCTTAAAAAAAAGCTTGCCGAAGAGAAGGAAAAACACTATACCCCCCCTCTCCACCACCCCTCCCCTCCACCCGACACTCTTTCCTGCACTTACGACTGAATATAAGGGAAAAGAGAAACAATAGTAATCCAGAAAACTGGCCTTTGGGGCAAAACAACGGAGTCAAAACGCAGCTACAGCTCATTAGTATAAAGTATAATTAAGCTTAATTAACATGTTACTTGATTTCATGAGCCAAACTACTTTACAGTTCATTGGCACTGTGATAACCTGCAATTTGTACTAAATTAATGGTGTATAAACAATTAAAAATGATTTAAATAATATATTATATATTATAATATTATGGGCCAATATTACTACATTATATTGTAACAACTATTGGGACGCCTGACTTCCAGCCATGTGTGGTTCTTCCACAAGTTGGAGGCACACAATTGTATAGAACGTCTTTGGATGCGGTGGCGTGAAAGTTTGCCTTCACTTGAACCAGGAGACTGAAACGTGTTTCCAGCATGACAACGCCCCTGTGCACAAAGCCAGCTTCATGAAGATATGCTTCACGTTGGTTGACGTGGAAGATCTCCTATGGGGTAAATGCTTGTGGCTGAATGAGCACAAATTTAGTGGAACATCTCCTCAGAAGAGAGAGAGAGAGTGGAGGTTATTATAGCAGCAAATGGGGACTAAATGTGGAATTGGATGGTCCAAGACCTTCTGATCAGGTGTCCACAATCTTTTGTCCATATAGTTTTGTCTACACCCGTACATTAATGCCATATGGATCCACAAATTAATATCTAATTTCTGATATGGTTTTCATGCACAGGTTTGGAGTGGAAGATCTGCTATTGAGCTCTGACCTCAACCCTATTAAACTCCTTTGGGATGAAAGTTGAACGCTGCACCGCAGGTCTCCTCACCTCACACAGATTTCCACAAGCACACACAAATAATCTAGTGGAACATCTTCCCAGAGAAGTGAAGGTTATTATAACAGTGAATGTAAATGGTCTAATGGTCCAAACACTTTTGTCCATATAGTGTATTTTGCGATTTCGATGTGTTTACATACACATGTGTGTGATTTAGGTTAATATATTCCTTACCTGAGCTGTGCTGCTTTACATTTCATCGTCCATGTCAGAGTTGTGATTATTCATCTGAGGATAAGAGAAACATAAAGACTCTTTAACATGAGCACCAACACGTTAACATTTAGCTGCAATATGTTCGCATTCATCAACGAGGGCGTACTGCGCTACGAATGAGACCCGAGTCGCAGTGTTCGATCTCGGATCAGTAGTTTTCTCCCAGCAGCACTGCCTAATGGCTGGGAATGAGGGCACGCTGGGATGACGCAGAGAGACAAGTCAGCTCTTGCTGAGCCTCTTCTCTCGAACATATGGGCTCTCGCCATGAGAGATGAAGCTCTCATCGTTTATAGAGGAGCACAAGCAGACTGGAAAACAGCTTGGAGAACAACAGGAGGAAGTAAGAAAATGTGGCAGTACCTAATTACTTGAAGATCTGATTTAATGCGCAAATATAACCAGCATCGCTTCCAGTTATCGTGTAGTCCAGGGGTTCAAAGTTGTTTCTTTGTCGCATACTTGCAATATAGAGTCCATGTTATGTACTGTAGTGAGATGGTTTGTCTTCGTCCCACAATTCAACATCAAACAGACAACAAACTCACACATCATAATATAGAATAGAGCTGAGCTATAAAATACCACAAGGATCTAATTGTGATACTGCAAACACTTTAATGATCATCTTAGATGCCAGTGTTGGACAGTAAGGAAGTAAATGTAATTCGTTACTGTTCTGAGGTAGTTTTTTTAACGTATCTGTAATTTACTGAAGTATTTAAAGTATAAAAGCATAACCGGTCAAACACGCAGCGAGTGACCAATCAGGATCGAGCACACGCTCTGTTTTAAGT
>MU551741.1:918054-926688 GCA_024362625.1 Silurus asotus
AAAATTCTGGGAAGAAATTTTATATCAGGCCTTTCTAACTTTTTGGTACAATGCCTGGGCAGACCATTGCGTGATAGATACAACTCCAAATGATTGCTTGGTCTCTAAATACAGAACTTAATTCTGGTCATCATCTTGTTGTATGGTGAATTCGGTTCCAATGAGCTGCTGGCTAGACGGAATTGCATGGTGATGAAGTATGGAATGGTAGCCATGTTGCTTCATATTCCTTTCACCCGTAATAAGTCTTCACCTTCCCTGCTGTAAAATATCCCCAAACTATTAAACTTCCACCACCATGTTTGACTGTGGTGGTGAGGCAGTCTGCTAACATCTTCTCCCCTGTTCTCAGACAGATGTTTTTCTGTCGTATTTGGTCACATCTGTCCACAGAACTTTCTTCCAGTCCAATTATTGTGTGTTTTTTCGACTGAGTTTGTTGCATAGAAACATCTGAAAAAACAAAAGTCGAAAAGTTTTTATATTGTTGATTTTCGAGTGTGATTTCACATACACTTGGCTCTGCTGGATGAGTGGGGTCTGGAGGAACTCTTGGAAGACGAGCAGTCTCGGCTGCGTCTCTGCCTGGAAGAAGATGAGCGTGCTCTCTTGGCCAGGCTGGAACTGTGGGGCAGCGCAGGCACCGTGGATGGGACGCGCTGGTAATCAAACACCCTGAAGAGCACAAAGGGATGCTGCAATTACCTTCACTTATTTACACACACATTCATAACAGCACAATTTATACAGTGTACACAAAGTGTTGGACATTCCTCCAAATTCCTGCATAATGAGGGAGTTCTCTTTAACATATATTATCATATACATATACATAATCAGTCACATATTTTCTTAATTGTTACTCCAAACACTTGCTACCTATCACTGACAGGTTTTCTGGGGAAATCTTCACTGCTAATGCTAGCTTATAATACCATTTTATCTAATTTATAAAACTCATGTAAACACTGTATATACTGCACTTTCTGCTATTGCACTTCTGATTGGACCTAAACTGCATTTCGTGGCCTTGTACTTGTACATGTGTAATGACAATAAAGTTGAATCTAATCTAATCTAATCTAAATGGCTGAAAATTAGCCTGGCTAGCCAAGTAGCAAAAACTAAACTTCACAGGATTTCATAATGTTTATTGTTTTAACTTATTTGCCAAATAACTAACAAAAGCAGTTTTTAAAACAACATTAATTCTACGTTCATAAATACTAACTTTCCTTTTTGCTAATGCTTGTCAACGAATGCTAGCCAGCTAAGCTAACCTAACAATTTCTGAGAGAAATGTTTATACTGCGTTCATAAATGTTCAATATTTTGTTCCACTTTCGCTAGTCAGCAATCTATAAGGAATTCCTGAGAGAAAATTTCATGCCAAGCTAAGCTT
Source organism: Silurus asotus (assembly GCA_024362625.1). Lineage (NCBI taxonomy): Eukaryota > Metazoa > Chordata > Actinopteri > Siluriformes > Siluridae > Silurus > Silurus asotus. The sequence goes on from MU551741.1 coordinate 919,457, forward strand.
AGCATAATAATAAGCTAATATGTAAAGCTTTCTGAGAATTCTTTTTTTTTTTCCCCACTGTTGCTAGTTAACTAGTTAACAAGCTAACCTAACAGGAATTCTGAGAAATGTTTATTCTCTGCTAAATCAAATTTTAAAACCTTCTTTTGCTCATGTCCTAAATAAAGTGTTTCCCAAACAGAAGCTTTATTTATTTATTTTTTTTATTAATCATTAATGCATTTATTTTGTCTCATGAATAACGTTCCATATGAGCACACTATCAATGCGTTTCAGCAGCCGGCTCAGTGTTTGCATTTCAGCAAAAGTTCATGAGTTCGTTTCAATTTGTGTATGTGCATGTGTGTCTGCAAACGCAGTTAACCGGTATGGGAGTGTTTGCATTTCATAAAATTAGAAAACCGAGTTAGCCAGGTGGAGAACAGATTCCTGACACGTATAAGAACCAGAACCATTGCTCAATGGCAGTACTTCTCTATTGTACACCAGTTTTAAAACTCTCCACTCCTCCTTCACCAGCTTCCTCGCCGATCCCCCCTTTTCTCTGTCTCGAGGCCCTCTTCCTTCTGTATGAACAGTGGTAAGAAGGTTCTATCTTCTACAGAATCAAATTGCTGCTGTCAAAGCCTATCAGAAGCTCTATCCCGAAGACGATGACGGGAGATTTTAGGAGCTCATGCTCGCTTGGATACTGATACCAGCCATTATATCAGAGATAGAAAAAGAGAGAGGGAGTGTGAGGGGGAAAAAAAGAGAAAACATTTTTTGGGGAAGATTTTTGCTAACTTTAATCTGATCAAATATGAAGGCAAGAACAGCTGCTCAGTTATCACTAGCCTGCTTTATTGTGTCATAACGCATAGTGCATACAGTGACAAGGCCAGAAAAAACAAATAACAACACACACCCACACACACACACAAACACACACACACATATATATATATATATATGTGTGTACACACGCACACAGAAAGAGTTTTTTTGTCTTTGTACAGTTGCATGCAGGACATTTAAAAGCACTTTCCTCAGATTCCTCGTCTGTACCTTTCGTAATTACTGGCCCTCCGGGTGCTCAGGCACTTTACTGGCCATTTACTTTTAATTACATTTGTTAGAAAGCTGTTCATTATCTTCCTGAGCGCGGATTAAAGCTGGAGCACCCCGGCCAGATTGTATCAGACTGCTGAGTGACAGCTGAAACAGTCTGCTGATTGCGAAGTATATCAAGGAGACAGGATTAAGATGTGAGAAAGCCTTTAAGCCCCTAATCCATGACTGAGCAGATAAGCTAGAGTAAACAATTACCCAAGTCCTGCTTTGGCAGCTCGCTGAAAGAGAGCGCTCATTTGCAAATCGAAGAGTGTTTATTTAGTTGTCCGGTGTCAACCTTCTGAGCCTTTACACTACCATAATTTACGGAATTAACTGGGTCCTCTGAGCTTTCTGGGGTGAAAATTGTTTTAAAGCGTGATGTTGGATTAAAATGATGTGCCTCAGACCTGCCTGAAGCTCTGCTCCGACTGGATTAGTTGGGCAACGTAATTATTAGAGCTGCATTTTTGTCCCACCTGAATCCATCATGTCAGTATGTCTGCATTGAGCTCTGCTGTGTTTTAAGAGATGAATAAACATCCTGTCCGAATGGACATGCTGATAAAAATTCCATTATATACTGAGCTTCTGCTTCAGTAGAAAGACACTCCAGGAAATGCTCGCTCTTTTTTATCAACTGCTTTCAAAATGAACCAGCAATAAAAGATGATAAAATCTCAGAACGACAAAATAAAGACAGCCTTTAAAAAGATGTATTGGACATGGCAGTGGTGCATAGAAATGATGGTCATGTGACCACTAAATGATCAATTAGATCATTAAATAAATTACGATAGAAGATGGGTAGCTTGGGTAGATGGGTAACTACCGACAGTTCCTTAGCATTCATTCAAAACGAAGGTTTATCTAAACCCGGACCTTCGTAATTCTTTAAGAGTATAGTAGTAGTTAGTTTCCAATTCTCTTTAGTGGAACTATCAAGAAGAGTTTGTAAAAATTTTACCCGGAAGGCTGCTGCGCTGCTCTGTACATAAATACATACAATAAATACATTTTTGAGCAAATATAAAACGCTTTGTAAGACACAATGAAGGTTGTCCCCAAAGAAATTCACTAATATGGATTGATATTTTTTTTAATACTGAAGGTGGTGGTGTTGGTGGTGGTGGTTTGGGGGGTGTTAATGACTTAAACCATAAAATCTGACCAATCTTGCTAAAAAAAACAAACAAATGATCATATGAGTAAACCCACAAGTATTGCCTTTGAGTCTGATGGAAGGTTCTCCAAAGATCCACAAGGTCATGGGTTTCTATTAGCTGAGTTTTCAGAGAAGCCATTTGTGGTTCAACATGATTCCTATATGCTGCATATTCAGTACAGTCCAAGTTTCCTCCCAATAAAAAACTGATTTTCTGTGTTGCAATCACAGTAAATGTGTAAATGCAAAAAAAGTGATACATTTTTTAAATTGAGCCCTTATCTTTAACAATCTATCTTTTACAATTTCTTCTACTTGAGAAGAAAATGGGAGAGTTCTTTGAGAAAAATTGAGAGAAGCCATGTGAAATTTTCTCATCAAGGTGAAGAGAAGGATACATGAGAAACTCAGATAGACTCGTCTTATAAGGGCGTATAAAGGGCGCATCGGGAAAACACTCCTTGCACGCTCCTCGCACATGTCTTGCATTCTTAGTTGCTCTCAAAAAGAGTTTAATGTCCTCTTTACTATAGGTTCGTTTTGGAGCCTCATTATGTGGTTGATCATGGGAAGTGCTACACTGTGAGAGGTCAGTTTCTCCATGTCAGTTTGAATCAACACAATACTGTCTGTCCTTTTTGGTTTACTGTGGTGATGTTGCTTCTTTCTCTTCTTTTGTAGTGTTTTAAAGGCACACCCGTCTTGTTCTCTCAGTAAACACTGATCCTCTATCGACTTCATGTCATGGTTCTTGTCAGAGTTCTGCTTCTCGACATCATTCGCTGACTGAGGCCTTTCAGATACCGAGACTACTTTTGTATCCACCTTAATCACTTGTTCTTCTTTCATTTGTTCTGAAGCTGCTGCTAAACCTGATGAATCTATTAAGAATTTATCTGTAGGATTTTGTACAATGTTTTCCTCAGGTTGTTGCTGTGGGCACCTCGGTTCTAGCCGATTGTTCTGCCTCTTCTTCCTCAGGTGATTTTTCAGCTGAAACTGATGGAATGTTGTTCTTGGCTTTCTCCTGTTTTGTTGGCCCTCACAAAATGTCCTGTTTCACCACAGCTATGGCATTTCATGCTATTGGTTGTAGGAAAAAACATAGTTAAAGCCACCCTGGTTAAAATAAAATGTTAAATCTAGAACTTCTTTATTATCTTTTAAGACCATAAACACAAAACACCTAATTGACACTATATATTTCAGTAATGGTGATTTACAGCAGCTTAAGATCATTTTGATTGGGAAACTAACTTTTCATATTGCGCAAAAATTTCAGTCAGCACTTTAAAAAAAAACATTTTTAATAAACGGCCGCACGTTGGACAGAAGACAGCAGCAGCACTGGGACAAAAAAATTGTCAATAACAACTCCACTTTCCACCAAAGTGTTCGCCAACTCCCCGGTTTTCAAAATAACCCACTACCGCGTTGTTCATTCTAGAAACCCGGCAGGACATTTTCACATCCGACCACTTCTCCCTTAGCTACACTACACTCTTCTACACCGGCGTTCATTTCACCACAAGACGCCGTGTGAGGAAGTTGAAACTCCCCACCCTCGAAGTCATTCTGCCAGTAATAAACACAGAGAGGGACAGAGAGAGGGACAAAGTGAGAGAGAGAAAGCGTGAGGGATAGAGTGAGAAAAAGAGAGAGAGAGAGAGAGAGAAAGAGAGAGAGAGAGAGAGAAAGAGAGAGAGTGAAACAGACTTTTTTTCCTTTATATGATGCTTCATATTAAATGGCAGATGGTATCAGGTTCAATTGTTAATTAAATACATAGGTAAATATATAAATAACTAAATAAATAAAATCAGACAATGATAGTAAAAAGGTTGTGTGTGTGTGTGTGTGTGTGTGTGTGTGTGTGTGTGTGTGTGTGTGTGTGTGTGTAGGGGGGGGTGGGTTAGCCTAGTTCTGAAGAAGAAGAAGAAGAAGACTGGTACAAAGTGCAATTCTTCCTCTTTCACAGAACACAGAGCTTCTCTACAACACCACACAGCCTCAAACATCTTCAGCTCCCCCACACTCTAATAAACATCAAAATCAACCACGATCCTTGGTTGTGATAGTCTGGAGAACATTCTGTTTTAGTCTGCATTTTGTGTCACTTTGTACTTTATGGTCAGGTATATTGCCAAGTTCTCCTGCCCAAAAATAAAATTAATCAGTTGGCACATTTACCCATTTCTCCGGACGTATTTAAAACCAAGAATAAAACACTGAAAAGTCCTTAAAAGACCTTAAATCTCAAACAGTGACTGTAATCTGTAGCAGTGAGTAAAAGCGTGAAAAACTGTCTCTCTTTGTGAACTGAACGGACCGTCCTGTAAAACATCAGGGTTTAAAATACAAATAAAAGAGTTCACAGAGATAAGACAGTGTAAAATCCTTCACTGGAGGTCGGCAGCTTTTTTGAGTAATGGTGGGTTATTTTTCTGATTTAAAACACTTGTAGAGCAGATTCCCTGACACTGTCCCAAAGTTTATCTCCTTTTCACTCCTGCACTCCAGAAGGGGACCTCCAGAAGGCTCCATGCCAGCTTGTGGCAGAGAGATGGCATGGCCAGGTTGATGTTAACCAGCGTTTGCCCCCTGTAGGAGGACAGCTCAGTCTGCCCTCAATGTGCTCTACAGTGCCTTCCCAGTTTTTTTTTTTAATTAGTCCCTCAGACCAGACTTTAAGCCCAATAGCCTGGAGACGTCCAAAATGTCACAAATTAAGTATACGTTATCAAATATCGACCTGCCAGGCACATAGTACATCTGGTCATGGTCAATGATCTGCTTCATCACCTTCGTCAGTCTAAAGGCTAATGCTTTTGACAGCAGCTTGCAGTTAGTGAACAGTAGTGACAGCAGGCACCAGTTTTCCAGGTGGGTCAGGTCTTCTTTTTTGATGGCTCTTCTGCAGCTCGACGGGAGCTGACCACCGTTCACACTGTCCCTTAGGACCTTCAGCACTTCTGGGAATGCCCTGTAATATTCCACAGCGAGACCATCTATACCTTGTGCCCACCTGTTCTTCATACCTCAGAGAGCTTCATGAAGCTCAGCCAGTGTCAGCCAGTGTGAATTTCAGTAGGCTCTGACACAAGATCACCCGATTCTGTTTCCATGGCATGTATGAATCTTTACTGCCGATTCTTTTGTTCTAAACTGAAGATGAACTTGGAAGTAACGTCCATCTCAGTAACATCTCAGCGCCCCCTGTGCTGTAGTGTCCAGCAGGTCATTTATTTTTGAGGGCTTCAATATGACCTTGAATTCCTGTGGCCTCCGAACGTTCTGTCTTTATCTCCAGAGCTTTTAGAGATCTGGTAATGTCTCTTGTGACATTTAGTGTACTGTTGATAAAATAGTTTTATTTGCGCTTTTGTCACATCCCACTACTGCTGGAGGGAGTTAAAAGCTTCAGTTTAAAACTATTCCATACATAATTAAAAGACTCTCTAAAATTTAATTTCAACATCAGTGGATAAGATGTTGTAGTTAAATCTCTCAATTCTAGACTTGAACACCACGTTAAGCTTTTGCACGTTAAAACTGCAAAAATATTGGCAACACACCACATTCACCCGTACCACAGAGAGAGAGAGTGAGTGAGAGAGAGAGAGAGAGAGAGAGAGAGAGAGAGAGAGAAATACAGAGTGAGATTAACAGAGAGAGGGACACAGTGACAGAGAGAGAGTGAGAGAGAAAGAGTGGGGGAAAGAGTGAGAGAGACAGAGAGATCGACAGAGTGTAAGAGAGAGTGAGAAAGAGAGAAAGAGAGAGAGAGAGAGAGAGAGAGAGAGAGAGAGAGAGAGAGAAAGAGAGCGAGAGAGAGCGTTCTGGGGTCTGCAAGTTTTCTTCTTAAGTGAAACAAATCCGTGGTGTACACAAGGCAGGAGAGAACCTCCTCAAGAGTAAGTGATAACAGGAACCATTTAAATTTACGCCATTTGGCAGATACTCTTATTCAGACTTATGTTTATCTCATTCATACAACTGAGCATCTATGGGGTTAAGGGCCTTGCTCAGGGGCCCAGGATCGACAGATTGGTGATGGTGGGATTACATGTGCATGCTGTTACAAGTGGATGTTACATGTGGTATATGGTTGGAGGTTAAGGCTCTGGGTTATTGATTGAAATGTTGGGGTATCGCCAATCTGCTACTCTTGGGGCCCTTGAGGAAGGCCCCTAACCAGCTGTGCTGTAAACTATATGTGACAAGCAAAAATAACCTTTCATTTTTTCACCTTTTTATAAATGAAACCTCCCAGTCTGTGCTGTGGTCTACAGTAAAAAAAAACCCTCAGGACATCACAGCACCACATCATGGATCATTACCTACCCCGAATTTCTCTTTCTCAAGCACTACAATAAAAAGAAAAAGAAAAAATTCTGTACACTTTCCACAATTGTTGTTCTTTCCTCAGTAAAACAAACCAGTGGTAATCACTGATAAGGTAAAAAACATGCAGCTCTGAAGGATCCAGCGTTAACGCCACATGTTTTTCTGATATCTGCGTCAGCGAGGTAAATTACAGAGAGATCCTCTCCAGCAGCGAGTGCCGGCTTTCCCTGAAATAAAATCCAGCGTATAGTGGAGAGAAAAGAAAAACGGTCACACCAGGACGTAAAAAACGTCGTGAAACGTATCTGCAGGCCTCCGCAGCGGTGAGGAAGCGATATCTCCGCGCTCGCATCCTACTGAGGGCTCTTTAAAGCTTAAAGTGCTTCAGCTGCTCTGTGTGATACAAAGAAGTGCAGGCTTTGATGTGCAGCTGGAAAGAAAAGGGGATTCCTCACTGAGACAATCACACTAGGGTTCCTCAAATACACATCATCTTTCCACACACACACACACACACACACACACACACACACACACACACACACGAAAAATAGTGAAGGAGGTAGGGAGACGATATATTTCTCTCTCTCTCTCTCTCTCTCTCTCTCTCTCTCTCTCTTTCTTTTTT